>JAKCWG010000520.1:0-121276 GCA_021464415.1 Lonicera japonica
ATATAACCAATCTAACACTTCATTATCTATCATTATTCTATAAAATTTTGGATAAAAATATTTCCGGTTTATGTAATACCCGGCTGCATATAAGGGGCGATGAAGTTGCACATCCTATCTCTCATCTATAATTTTGAACACTTCTCTATACATACCTAACTTTTTTATTATTAAATAATTTGGCAATGGCTTCTTTGGCTCTATTCATAGCCTCATAAATGTATCCCATAGATGGCTTCCTTTCACCATCAACCAAACAAAGTACTCGCACTAAAGGGCCTGATACCTTAAGCCCAAAAACGATATTGTTTCAAAAAGATGGCATAAAATAATTTATAGTGCTTGTTTGCCTTGAGGCTCCTTTGACCATTTGCTACTTGTCCAATCTTCTAATTTAAAAAGTGTTTTCTAGTTGTTCTTCTGTTTGTGTATCCTTGACAATGTGATGAAAGCCGTTGCAAATCGAATTTTTGTCGGCCTAAGATTTTTTTTTGGTAAACTTACTCATCATGTCCACCACACATGAACGGCAATAGATATAACTGGTAAAAAATAGTTCCCTTTGAAAGGACTTTTCCTTGTTGTTTAACTTGAATATATCTTCCAACATTAAATCTAAACAATGGGTAGCACATGAACTCCAATACAAGTGCGGAAACTTCGCCTCCAATAATCTCCCTATTCAAAAACATCTATTAAAAAATACTTATGACATATATAATTAAAAACAAACTCAAACTATTCTACAAATTCAAAAGTATCTTACCGGCTAATACATTAGAAGATGCACTATCAGTGACAACTTGCACCACCTTAGATGGCCCAATATTTTTCACAAAACTCGAAAGTAACTCGAACATCTTCTCTTTGGTTTTTAATTAAAAAGATGCATCCACATATTCAATAAACATAATTTCTTTTGGAGAATTTACCAAAAAGTTTATCAATGTTCTTTTCCTTTTATCTTTCCACACGTCCGCTATAATGGAACACCGATTTTTTTCTATGATCATTTGTGATCTTTCATTGCCTCGTGGGTAGTTTTCACCTTTTTCTTAAGTAATGGAACTCTCAATTCATGATAGCTAGGGGCTTTATGCCTGGGCCATATTATCCAAATTTTTTTAATCATGAATAGCAAAGCTTTCATACTTTGCCTTATTAAAAGGGATACTCACATCATAGAACCACCTTGCTATCGTGTGCAAGCTCGATCCCTTAGCTTTTTTTTTGCCGCAATATTGATGTTTTGTTGGCTATTCTTTCTTTTTTTGCATCACCACCTCGGAATCGTGTATAAAATAGCAATCTATCGATACCTTTTGTTTTGGACGTTTCGACGTATTACTCCCTTGATCCGAACTTTTCGTTTGTTACTGCTTGCTAGAAACTTCCATAATTTCATCATCCTCGTCTTCATCATTCTCAACATCAATATCATCAAAATCTGAAACCATGTTCATATTATCCTTTTGTATCTTTCCTTAATCAAACCGTTCTCTAACTTCTTTTCTAATGTCATCGGGACATTTTTGGCAAAATTTTATCATTCTTAAAACCACCAATAAGTTATTGTTTTGCTCGATATATGTCATCTGTCAAAACTTTTCCACAAAAATTGCAAATGGTCGTATTTTTATCTTCGGGTTTCTTCATAGTAAAATACGCCCATGCCGGATCTTTTCTTGTGTCACTAGTCATTCAACTTTAACTAACGACAAAAGGAGAACATAATACTTATAATTAAGAACCTAGTATTATTAAACACTCACTATCAACACCAAAATTTGGCAGTCAAACTGCCATTGCCCTATTAGGAAAATTATATAATACTTTGTTTTAAAAGTAAAGAAGAGTAATAGCCCCTAACATTTTATTAATTATATAACACTTATAATTTAAGAATTATTGTAAATTAAAGCAAACATTCAAGCAATCTTACAAAGTCAAACATAAAATTAAAAGAAAAAAAAGAAAAAATACAAAAATACAAAAATATAAAGGAAAATGAATAAATTACAAAAAGAAAAAAATAACGTGAGGAGAAGTAATAACATGCTCTATTATTCCAAGAAAAAAAATCAGTAGCGTAACAACGTGTAAAAAGAATGGAAAAGAATGAAGATTAGAAGAAGGAGAAAAAAAGAAAAAATATTAGAAAGAAAAAAAAGAAAGATTTGAAGTACTTGTGTGAAAATACACTTTGAGGAGCAACTGAGGAAGAGAATCAACGTGAGATGCTAAAAGCAACAGTGTTAAAGAAAAAAGTTTGTTCAGGATTTTTCAAATTTTGTTTCAATTGGGTTTAGGTCCCAAAAAGCAAAACACAGCGTTTAGAGTTAAAAAAAAGCAAAAGAAGTCAAAACATTAAAAAAATAAAAATGCCTAACTTAATAAATCCCTCGCCTAAATGCGCCCTCTTTTGGAGCCAAGGCGCCAAAATCCCTTACCTTTTTTAACGCATTATGCCTTTTAGTAGATGAATCCCCCTTGGTGCATCTGGTTGCACTTTTGATAACTATGGCCCTCATGTAGCAATCCTGAAGCAATTCTAAATGACGCAATGGTAATTACTATATCCTGCAAGCTGTGACTCTTTTGTAGCAAAGTATTGTAGACAAAAGTCTTTTTGGTTCTTGTACCCTTGCTTAAAAAGAAATTAATTCCCTTATTTTCCTAAACGAGTGAAATTATTGCACTATAGACCTCCATTGAGACGATCAATATTTTATTGTACATTTATCTACTCCACCTTATCTTGTAATTGCCTATGTTCCCATATCAATCTGTTGTCGACGATAGTACTCTAATTACCATATAGCACTGGCATTGGCTGAAAATCTACTAATCTATTTCCCTACTCTTTAAGCACCTGATTAATAAGGTATAAATCACAATCGTGAACTTGTGCATTAGTGGGAACCTCAATACCATAAGAAATACGAATTTTGCTTAATAAATCATCACATATATTGACACAAAATTAATTCCACAACACATAGGGTTTCAAAAAAGTGCATTAAGTTAAGATAATACAAAATAATCTTCTCAATTGGGATCCAATTCTCATTATTTTTGTTTCTCTATGACATTGATTCCATTCTTCGTCATCTTTTAAAAGACTTTTAGCAATATATGTAGTCTTGGATATAGGAGGTGTATGACATTGTTAATTGTTATTAATTATTGAAAGGATCGAGGGCCCTTGGTAACAGTTAGCAAAAGACGCAGATAGAACATCTCCCTTTCATTTAGGCTAGCAAAATACATTTTACCAATTGAGGTGCTCTGTATTCTCTCTGTTCACAACTTTTCTTCAACATGCTAAATGAAATGTTTTTGAAATTATTGATATGTAAGCATTTAAGCTAAAGCATTGGTAGAACATGTGAAAAAATATATCAGTGTGGTTTATTGATCCTCTGCTATGTTCATTATATCATTGATTGGTTGTAAAGGGTTATAATAAACATGATGCACTCCCTCTAAGTGAACTACCATACACTGCATTTATCGCATTTGATGATGCATAGGATTTCTAAATATTCACCACGTTGCCTTAGAAGGTCCGATGTAGCTTTCGTTGATGTATTGTTTAATTTCATTTACTACCCCCAATACCATTGTTGTACGATCGTAACCCTTGTAAATGTATTTATTGATATACTTCACACATTTTAGCCCTGTACAAACTTCCACGTTTATATGAGGATTTAATAATCTATAGATGTATAGATTTATATGGCACAACATCTCCATTATCAACAATATGTCCATATCTAAAAGTGTTTTTACCATCGTGCGTCTGGTAGATTGGATACCTATTATCATTCATTGTAATTTCATCTGCCTAATTTTAAGAATATTTTTAATGCATTTACCACCTTCCATACACATTCCGAACACCAAATGGTCCTTGCACCATACAACTTTTGATTGTTTCATGTAGAAGTGGATTAGAAATTTAATCGGGGATTTCATCACAAACTGCTTCGTTTCATTACACAAAAATAGGGAATTAGGAACGGCTTATTTTTTTCATTAGTAACAGACCCATAACGTGCCAAAGTCCATTTGGACTGAAATAGGTACCGTTATTGAATCTAATTAATAATTTTTGCTTTTATTTTTTTACCCAATGACAAAACTAAAAAATGCAATGTATTATTATAAAATAATTACCAAGTCTTTAACATTATTATTAAAAATTAAATAATTATTTATCTTTATTGTCAAAACTTAAAAGCCTAAAATATTCTCCCAAAATTTTCATTCCTTCTATTAGTTCACCACTCCCGCTAAAAAAAAACCAAAATCATGTTCTTTTTTATTCAGCGGTGCTCTCAAAAGCATCTTCTTCTTTTTTAGTTAACAGTTCTCTTTTCTCACTGGGATCAAGTTGGTTAGTAATTTTTTGCCAGTGGTATTATTCTTTTTCTTCTCTTCCTCTTCCTTTTTCTTTTTATTCCTTTCCAAAACACGATTTAAGCAATAACATGTTTTGTCATAGTCTATATTTATCACTTTGAACGTAAATATATATATATACATATGTATGTAGAGCTTAAAATCGATTAAATTAGTTATAAATCTGACTTCTATTGTGTTAAATGCTACTTAATACATGATATGTAATCTAGGGTTTCCAAAGGTTAATGCTTTAATCGAATGTTTATGTAGTTGGATATAGCTGATTATTCACTTGATGTTCTTATTGATCGCTTATTGTATGATTTAAAAGCTTATTAACTATTTCTGATTATATAACTAATTTCTTTTTGTGTTCAGTTTCTTTGATATAGCTGATTAAATGGCTAATTTATATATGATCAGATCATTTTTTAAGGAAAAAAAACTTAAGGATTAATAATAATAGAAAAGTGTGATGAAAGATTAATGCTAAGTAGTGCCTTACATGATGCACAATAGCCTAAAATCACAAGAAAACGCGCCGTAACACCTTTTAGTTTGCGTTATGCAAACTTGGCGTGCGTAAATGATACTTGGCTCTTTGAAAAAGTAAGAGACTTAAGCTTTTCTTTAAAGTTTTCATGGCCATTGAAGAAAATTTTTAAGGATTGTATTGCCTAGATTGATTTTAGGGTTTTTATCAAAAATAATTTTAGATTTGATAAGTGGAATATATTAAAACCTTAGGTCTAATCAATTTTATTGTTGAAACTTGTGTTGTGTTTTCTAGCAATTATAAAAATCAAGCAATCCATAACACAAGGAAGTAACGAGGTATCATTACTTTCGTAGGACTAATCTTCGAGACTAACCGACAGTGCTTCACAATGTTCAAAACAGAATTACAGACTCAATGACTTACAAAAATTACTTTCCCGCAATTTATGCAACAGTCATGTCAATGCTTTGAACGTATAATCCAACCGCTATTGGTTTGGCGTAGTATTTCAAACTTCTTTGGCTTACCCATCACTTCCTTCTACGCACTTAACCATAATCATTCACCCCCTGACTGCAATATCTCTTATCATAAGTTAGCCACTTCTTTCACCCCAACTCCGATCGCAACGGAAGACATTCCCGCAGGACCGTGAATGTTTGAAACTCTAGTTCTTAAATTTAAAGAACAATATGATATTATGGCATGTAAATAAAATATAGGTGGTGTTTCAAAACTCCCAAAATTTGATTCTAGCATTTGAATATTTTTGGCCTTAAAATGCTCTCTATAATCATATATTTTTGTCCTAAACCAATGTGTTATATTTATAGATTGAATCAAAATCCTATTTGGAATAAGTTTAAAACGCATAAAAAGGATTTTTTTTTGCAATAAAAATTATGTATAGGAATTTACTTCCTTTTCTGACGCTTTTTTGTTTTTTTGCCTTTTACAATGTTTTTTGTTTTTTCTTCCATTTTACTATTTTTTATTGTTTTAAGTCCGTTCGAACTCCGATTCGACCCAAAGGCAATATATGGAATATGTTAGACATGTAAAAAATAAGTTTCCACATTAATTTGTGTTGACATAATTACTCAGACTTCAGCAAAATTTAGTAAACCCTTAAAACTCAAGTTTAACTAAAAAAACTTCTGATTTTGATTTTAACGCTCAACCACCACCTATATTTTGAATCAAACCATATAACCAAATTACCTTAGGTCTTGAATTATGTATGGTGCATCTGATAAGTTTGGCAAACTTTTGTTGATTGCCGCATCATTATGTCTTTAGTTCCTCTTAAACAATTACAATGAAAAAAGTGTTTTTGGCATTAGAATCAAGCCAACTAAAAATATAAACCTTACATCTGTCAAGTTTACCTAAATAAGGGTTTTCATTTTTATTAAATATCTTGTGCAATATTGCAGAATGGCATGATAGTGCAGAATCTTAAAAGTAACTAAAAAAGAGTGGATAAGCAAATGAAATAGGATAAGCGAAGTGTATAAACAAGGAGTTGAAGATTTTATAAAGTTTGCGTTTGCAAAAAATGTTGAAAAGTTGTCAACAATTCTTTGTCCGTGTGTGAAGTGGTGAAATAAGTTGTGTTTTTCTACAGTAGAAGTCCGAAACCATTTGATTAAAAATGTAATAAAGAGGACGTATATTATGTGGCTTTTACATGGTGAATGGCCCTCATCGACTCCGATAGCTTAGGACCCATTAGTAGATCTATTGAATTGGAAGGTAACATCGGCGAAGAATAACATAAGGGATGTAGGAGTCGAGATGGTTGTAAAGTCTAAAATTATGTTGACTTTATTCCTTTGACAAAAACGCATATACTTGTAAATTGTTTGAATGGTTCGTAATTACATTTGAAGAACTACAAACAAGCCAAGCTACCAAAGCAATGAATTAAAGGATTACATCAAGACAGATACGGTGAGCATTGGCACTTGAATTTGATTTTCTAGGTGGTGTTTTCAAAAACCTTTTGGGTCAAACTATTTTTTACTATTTTTGTTGGTGTTTTTCTCGTGTTTGTAATGCTTCGACAAACCAAATTGATAAGGAGACACTTGGATTATGTTCTGAACATGTTCTTTGAGTTGTCCCAAAAATTTGAGTCAAATCAGAGTTCAAACGAATTTGACACGGCTAGAAACAAAAAAAAAGGATTTAATAAAAATTAAAAATAAATAAAAATTTGAATAGTCAAAAGTCAAGCCTGTCCATGCATTAATCTTTGTCACATTATGGTGTGGCCAAGTCCACATGATATTTAATTCATGGACCAAGCCACTTGTCAATTTTACACAGGCTTGGTTGTAAAGGAATAAGTGGACTTGAATTGATGTAATAGGTCGATCGGTACACATTTTTATAAGGTGGACTAGTCCGGCGTGTTTTCGGGCTTAGAATTGAAATTCGCAATTTTGAATTGGTACACCTTTTTGGTGTTGGAAAGATCCGGCCTATAAATCTAGACAATGTATTTTTATCGCAAAAATTCTTATTTTAAATATTTTTAACTTTTTTTTTAAAGGGAGTTGGTCTCTATATTCTTATATAGAAAGATCCATAGAGTAAGGGACTTTGACATATGTTTTGAGAGAAAAAAATTAAACCTTAGAGAAAGAATAAAAGCTCAAAACAAAAAATCCACCGTAGGACTTTTAATTCATGCCAAAGCAAAAATTCTTTCTTTGAAGAACCAAACTTATCATAAAGTGCGTGTGATTAGTAAATGGTGTTGAAGAGATCAGTGTGAGACCGAGGTGTATGATTCACTGTGATAGGAATTGTGTGATTTAAAGAGGGATTATATGCGTAGAAAGTGGAGGCTTTTGCAAGCGGCTAATGCGATTCAAGTTGTGTAAGTATGAATGATTTGAAATTGAAGTAGACAACAATAAACAATAAATTTCAACAAAACAATGAACAAATTGACAGCCACTCCAAACACCGTCGGAGCGAAGATTTCTAAAGGGAAATCAAGGGAAAGCCTTTTATTAAAGTTTAGAACTGAAATTCTTCTTACAAGTGCTTAACAAGTTGATTTTCTCAAAACCGTGGCAACACATACTTATAATAATACCATAGAGACTAGAACTTTCTAATTACTAGAACTTTATAATTAGACCCTCTAGACTCTCCATAAAACATAATATCAACTAAACTCTAAATTCTTCATAGACTTATTCTTTAGACTCCCCACAAAGCATTAATATCAACTATAAATACCAATAGACCATTTGTTTCCCTAAGCACAATTAATACATGGGGCTTAGACAATTTTCAGTACATAGTAATCTACACTTTGACAGCTTTTGAGTTAAATTATTGATTGTATCAGTCCATCCCTCCTGAAAAAAGCTCGACCCCGAATTAAGCATTGAGTTCTAATTTCTTTGGGTCTTCATGGTAAAGATATAAATCTGCGACATTAAATGTATGATCAATGCCCAAGTGTTGAGGCAAATCAACTTTATATGCATTTTTTCCAATTTCCTTGAGGATGCGATAAGGACCTATCCTCTTTTTACTAAATTTGGAATACGAGCCAGCTGGAAATCGCTTTTTCCTTAAATAAATGTTTACCATATCACCTTCTTGGAAACTTTGGGCATGCTTTTTCTTGTCTACAGACACCTTGTAGCTTGAATCACTATAGAAACATATTCTTCATCTATCTTCATCATTCAAAGATTCAAGAACACATTTTCATCAATCATTCATTCATTGAGCTATAAATCTTGATGAAATAAGATAACTCTAGTGTGAACTTCAATTGTATCTATCAAACACTTGAGAGTTATTATTCATTGGTGTGAATCACCAAACAATCTATATTCAATTGTGAGAGGTAAATCTCATAGGATAACAAGAAAATAAATTCTTGTTTAGTAATTGTGAGAGGTAAATTTTACAAGTTAGCAAGAGTGATTTCTTGTGTGAGTATTGTGAGTGAATCAATACTTGTAAGAGTGTGAGAAGAATACACTTGTAGTGGTTTGATTTTCACCCGGAAGAAAATCGATTTTTTAGGGAAATTTCAAGGGACTTAGCCCCGAATCCCATACCCCGGGGTAGCGGGGACGCTACGGTATCCCCCTATAGGACGGATATAAATTTGATAATGACAATAAGACCAACTGGTTCCCTAAATATAAATCTATTATGATGCCTTATACGTACAAACTGTGATAAAATCACAAACCATTATCAAACTCATTAAATATAAAATTATATATACATAAAACCATAAGTTCTCCACAAAATATTCTTCACTAATATTACATAACCACAACATATTATTAATAAAACCTAAAAGAAACAAACCAAAGTCTTTTATGGTACACAAGGTTAGGAAAGGATCACTCTATTGATGCACCACCTTTCCCCTTTCCCCTTTCTCTTATCATCTACTACACGTGATTGTGTACCTGTGGAAAACGCCCATGGAAACACAAGTGCAAAATGAAACTAATAATTGAACTATTAAAATTGTAAACAATTAATAAATGAGGCTCCAATTGATTCAACAAATAATAATCTACCTTTAAACTAATAAGAATCTAAACAAGTTGGCTATTAAGGAATATTATTTTAAAATCAACACATATTTTATTGTGTAGAGGATAAGTACCGAATTAAATTTCGGATAAACTAGTAACACATACATAATGAATGGTTTGTAAATACTAATGTTGTCCCTATTGGGGCTCCTCACCCCGGGCGGTGGCACCTTTCTTGTTCCGTGCACGGTTTTCAGTCTTGATTCGAGGGGTTCTCCGTCCCATTACAAACCAACCACAAATACAAGCACAAGTACAATTATACAATACACAATTTACATTAAATGTGTCTTACCAAAGTTGTACCAACACTTAAGTAAATTCCATAAATAATATTTAAAGTAAACTTAATTGTACATTTTATGGGCAGGTGTAAAAATTCATTGTTTTCAAAACTATTTAAAACCCATATAACAATCAAACTTGCATTAATATCAAATATCATCATTAAGTAAATTTGTATTTACACAACTAAGTTCAATTAATAGAAATTTAGAAAATCCCTTCTCTAAAAAAGCAAATTTAAGGTTTATATGGGCACCAAAATTAACAATTTAGAGTATAAAACATGTAAATTAGAGTAGAGAAGAGAAGTTTACTCTGTTCCTACCTCAAATAAAGGATTGTGAAGAATGATTTGAGAATGAAGAGCTTGAAGGATCCTTGATGAATTGAATGATTCCAAAGGAAGAGGATGATGAAATCTTGTTGATTGTTGCTATGTATTAAGATAGAATTGATTTAGTGGTTTAATTTGTGATGAATTAAGGTTTAAGATGAGGGAAATAGAGAGAAGAGTTCTGATTTTTGTGGGTTTAGTGCTAGGAGAATAAGAAATGCGTAGAAGAGAAGAGCTAAGTGGATAAAAAGGAAAAATCCCAAAATGCCCCTGTTTTCGCGTCATTGCGTTACCAGCAGCTTCAGAGCTTTAAGCTAGTAATTGTCGTTGGAAAACTTTTGTGGGAAGAAGTTTTATCTTCAAGTCCTTTCTAACGATATAAAGAACGCCAAAATGATTCTGAGGAAAAGATGATTGAAATGTCACTGCCCAATTATCTAAAATATTTTTATTTCTCTATAATTTGGCTAAACTTAGGAATCTAGTGGTTAAATGTATCAACAAGGACCAAGATGAATAAAACAAAGAATCAAAAGAGTGTAAAAAAGTGGGAACACAGAAAAAACCGAACATTATCAATAAAAATAATCTCAAATCATATCCAACTTATGATTTTTGACAAATATCAAAATAAAAAAATTAAACTCATATAAAGGTATAAAACAAGGATTTTTAAATGCAAATGGAAATGCCACGGTATTACACGATATCGGATGGACGATGGTTTAGGAAACCGAACCGCGTGAACAAAACATCTTGCTCTTGGTTTAATTTTTCACTCAAGCTTTTATTATTTTTCTATATTATTACATCTTGGTTTGGTTGATATTTGCTTGTTTTTTTTTCTTGATAATTTGTTTAGCTTTTGTTTTGTTTAAACATTTTTAGAAAACTTTTTATTTCCGCATTAAGTTTCATAAACCCTATTCACCCCCTCTATGTATTTTGACCAACATTATGATAAGATCTTGACCCAAATCCCTTCATTTTACCTTTTATACGCTAATAGACTGAATGAAGTCGTGGCCTTAGTTAGGTGATCAAAATCAAAATTAGATTTTTGGGCCTTTTAAAGGGCATTGGGGATTTTGGCTCTCACTTTTCCATATATCATCACTTTTCATTGTTTTCGTATTTTGGCGTAACTTAGCGCTGAATCCAATTGATGCAATTTTCGCTTTACAATTCATGTTAGAAATGTTACCCCTAGGGATTTTCTAAATTTCTATATGGAACAATATTCTAATAAGTTAGAACAGAGGGCTTACACGCGGTGATGTTATTTTTAACTGAAAAATTCTTTGTTTAATTTTAACAAGTTCTTCCTTAATTGGTTTACTAGCTTATCTCGGACACTTGCATTCACTTCATTCATGCTTGGACTCAGGATTGACCTTGGATTGCTTTCTTGAGTTCAATTCAGCTTCGAATTCAACTAATAACTACTAACTTTAGGGATTTAGGCTCCTACTTGCATTTAATCACTTTTAGCCTGCAAAAAGGCTAAAAATGCACTAAAACCAAACATGCTATCTAATTTCATAACTAAAACTCAAATCTAAACAATTCTGGAGAATTAACATCACAATTAAACACATTGAGCCACCTAACTAAGTAAAAAATATGCAATATTTTGGCTCAATCGTATGTGGTGAGATGTTTTGAAGAATGCTGCGTGTGCCTATTAAATGGTTTTGTCTAAAATGTGGGATAAAATTGTGAGCTTTTGTGAAGGAATTTGTACAAAATGCATGGTTTAATTTGGAAAAATGGTGATCGTAGAAAGTGCGCTATTTTGTTAAGAAGAAATGGTGTCCTTTCGCGTAGGAAAACATATAGGTAATATAGCATATCAATAGTTATTCCTTTAAAGCCATGAGAAGTTTACATGATTTGGAAACTTTTGCAAAACAACAGTGATAAAAAAAGATGTGACTTAGTTTTTTAGAACAATTGGCTTATTTAATGAAATTGTCATGTAAACACGTTGTGAAGGGCTTAACGAAAGGGAGAACTATCAATTCATCCTCCTACCTTAAAAATCTTGTATGTTTTAGGGAAATAATGCAAAAACTACCTCGAGGGTATGCATTTAATGTTATGTATTAGACTCAAATGTTGGGTAAATAATTTGATTACTAAGGATATAAGAAAATAGCTTTGCTAATGCTAAAATTACAACATTTGAAAAAGGTTTTATGACAAAAAACATAAATTGAGATTTTGTTAATATATTAAAAATATGTGCAATGCTGATACATAACATATAGGACATGGACTGAATACAAGTGTTATGAAATACTAAGTGAAGCTAAATATAATGCCACATAAAGTATGTTCTAGATCCTATGTGCATGTGAAATGTTCCCACTTGAATGATTATGTATATTTGTTAAATTAAAACACGCATTTGGTTTGAGATTACATTTACCATTAGAGGGATGATAGTGAGGGGTATTGATGCTTTATGTTGTTCTCAGCCTTATCTCAACTGTAAGCCCAATTAGATGTTTAGGAGTTAATGGAGGGTGCGAACCTCTATACGGTGCTTCAGGCTTTCGACCGGGAACCTCCCCGAATTGCTTTATTGTTACTAGTTCAGTTATCAATGCGAGGATGCTTACTTAATAATGTTACTGGTAGATCTGGCAAAATTGGACACGACAAGATAACACGAAACGACCCGACACAAAATTATCAGTTAATGAATAGACCCTTATTGGGTTCGGGTTGTTATCAGGTGGACTCGATAAGACACGACCAATTAATGAATGGGTTAACATTGACTCGATTGACCAGTTAATGTTTCAGGTCTGGTCAGGACCACCCGATAACCCAATGACCCGCTAATATAATACACACACACACACACATATATATATATATATATTATACTATTGTATTCAATATTGCAAATAATTTAAAGGTTGAAGGGTATTATAGACAATTTAGCAAGTAAATATAAATAGACATTACTAATGTTTTGCCCTAAAACACAAAGTCTTAAAACCACAGACTACATAGCTGTTTTCCTTTTTCAATTTTTTTTCTCTTTCTTTCCCTCAAAACTCAAAAGATCTTCATTGCTAATTTGCTATACAACGTACAAATCTTCATTTCTGCAACTCTACAAGATTACAATGTACAGGTTCGTATTATCAATTTTTTTCATTTTTATAATGTACAGATCTTTATTGTTACTCTTTTTAGTTTTTACTGTATAAGGCAATATATATATATATGTTGGTCCATTAACGGGTCCATAAATATTAGAGAACAAGGCAGTTGGTTTTATAGTTTTACACTGAATGACTTGGCATATCTTAGTATGGTCTTAAATTTGGGGCTTCACATTTAGGGCTCTGTGATGATTTTCAGATGCGTTTGTAAGCTGAGGAGAATCACTTGAGTTCCTTATTTCTTTTGTTTTTAGTCTCTTAAAAGAGTATGGATTAGACATCGGTTCTAATAGGACACAAATACCGTAGTGTGCCATTTGAAACTTGGTTCTTATATTTTCTTTTGCAATGCCTCCCTTTTTTGTTATTATGGAGGAATACGAGTATTTTAAGTTGATTCTATGTAGGTTTTAGTTTGGGATTGCACTGGTACTTGTCCATTGCCGATGCTTTATCCCACTATATAAGTAGAAATCTTAATATATATATATATATATGTATAATTAGAACCCTCAATCTCCACAATTAACCCGTTTTTTCACCATTACCTTTATTGAATTTTAAAATCTTAATATATATAATTAGTTTGTTCTTTTTTTTGGAATATTAGTTTAATTGTTTATGTTTATAGAAATATTGAGCAAAAAATATGCGTATATTAATATAATTTAGTATTAGTATTTATTTCGCTTACTTTTTAAGCTTATACTAATAATTTTTATTTTTGTTTTTGCATATTTTATTAGATGGCCTAATCTGATAATACTGTGGAGGAATACACAACTAGTCTTGACGGAGAAAATGAAGCTGAAGGGGCAAAATAAGCTAAAAATGCAAAGGAGAAAGTAGGTAATTGGAAAAAAAATATATGTTGTTTGAAAACACTTTCAAGAATTACCTTTAAGCGATGATAATAAAAAACGTGCTAAATAAATGAAGTGTGGTGTCATTTATATATCTGAAAGTACCTATAGAACAAGTAATACGCTGAATCACATTAAAAGTTGCGTGAAAAACTGTAATACCCCGTACTTTAATTTGCTTTGAATTGAATTATATTAACTTATTTGTACTTATGTGAGTGATCGTTTGGTGATTCGGGTGCTTTGATTTGTTAATTCTAGCTAACTTTGAGCTATCATAATTTATTCATTACTTATTCGATTAAGATTCCGTTCGTAAAGGTATTTAGGATTTGTACCATTGTACAACTTTTGTGTTTTGGCCGAAATTTAATTCACACTCTGCGTTGGTCAAAACAGCGTGCGAAGTAGGTCGGTTAGTAAATTCTAATCATTCGATAGCACTTTGGCAGAGCGCTGTCTTTGTCGAATTTTTGGGAATTATCTATCCAGAATTTAGGAAAACTTCCTTTTAGGAAGTTGTAGATCTTTGAAATACCTTTTCGTGGACATACAGAATACCTTAATCAGAATTCTAAGCGAAAAGTTATGGCTGAAACAAAAACAGTGCCCAGAGCCCAAAATTATAGCGCGGACTGGTATGAGATTTTTGGCATACCGGTTCGGCACCAAATTTTTGAAAAATTTGTGCTTTGTGGACTGGTATTCAATATTTGGTATACCGGTCCGCCAATTAAACTTTTTTACCGACTTAAACACGTTTTAAAGCCATTTTTTGTCATTTTTCACCCCAACTTTGACTCAAACTCTTCCACACACCTCTAGAGGGTTCTAGAGAAAGAAATGATGAGATTTTTACGCATCTATCCATCCGAATCGGAGATTCAAGCTTGAAATCATCCAAACCCATTTCCAAGGTATTATTCATTATCTTCTACTTTGGTTATTCATCATGGGAGCTCAAGTGTGAGCTTTGGCTAAGTGAGTTGGGGTTTATACTCTATTGATTTGAGAATCTTGCGGTGCTAGGAAGTGATGGTCCGAGGGTTTTAGTATATCACCGAACGGGATTTCGGTTTACATCTTTATTCCTTCTTTTGGTCTACAAACTTGAGGTAGGGGTTATATCTTTTCAAAATTCGATAATATGATCTTATTTACTGAGAGTTGAATGATTTTACATATGTGTTCAATATAAAGCACTTATATCTTGTTATTGATTATACATGGCTGATTTTATAGATGTAAGTTAATATGTGGATCATCTCATTTAATATGTATGGATTATGCATGATTGAGTTATGAATTTCATGAAGCAAGGCGAGATGTGCCATATAAACTCGATTCTCTCGTAGTATTTGATGTTTGCAGGATATCCCTGTGGTATATATGTGTTAAGTTGATATGGTTGAACTAATAAATGATTTTGGTATGAACTAAGGGACAAGTATGATGTTAATGAGATTTATATAGCATATGTTATTTATAGCTTGGATTTAGAGCATGTTGTGCACGTTTGCATCATTATTGTGTCAACCCGGCATCTTGATGATCTAGTGGCAAGTTCGGAGCCTCCTTATGACATATGGTGTGATAATTATCTATTGGGAGAACTTTATCTCGTATCCATGTTATGGATGACTTTATATGCTCTTGACGCATTCTTAAACATGTGATTATCTATCTTCGGGAGTTCTTCATTTGTATGGGGATATATTATCGACTATGTTATATGGTGGGATGTTGCCTACAGTTATCATTATCTATGTTTGGGCCTTCCGTCGGTGAAGGAGAATAATTATGGTTAGTGCTTGCCAGTAAGAAAAATAAGCAGGGCCGGGTGCTTTTACGTTGAAAAACCCTAAACCTCCGGGGGTCCAGCACGTCATCGGTTGTCTAGAGCCAGCGGTGAGCAATCCAAAAATCTAAACAACAGCAAGACACTAATATTATGGTTGATATGAAAAGGATCTGTTGATATGATATTGTGGACTGTGGTCCAATTGTTATTATCTATTGATATTCACCCAAGATGGAGAGGCCATGTTATGTTCTCGATCTTATGTCTCTTGGGGGCGGTCAGGCCCACATTATGAATGTTCACGTATTGATCTTTTGGCGGGGCGGTCAGGCCCACGGTTATTGTTACAGTTATGATTCAGTCCAATTATATCTCCTAATAAGGACCGGCTATGGTCTTGGGCAGGCAGACTCATATTATTTGATATCTCGGCTTATCCATATTCTGGTGATTCAACGTAACAGTTGACACAAGGGAGGTAACCTGCATTAGCATGAGCATGCATGGTTTTGTGAAATTATGATAAGTTACAACTAATGTTTGAATTGCATTATGAAAATGTTTACTTTGTTTAAAGTAACGAATTAATAAATGTTTTCAAAGTTGTTCCCTTTTATTCCCCCTACTGGGTGATATGCTCATCCCTTTTTTTAAAACTATAAGGTATTCAAGAGTCCAAAGAGGACATGGACACAACGGGGTCGGGGACGTGTTAGTAGCTATGATACGGACTCATTTTATCATGTATATGTTCTCCCAGGAAGCCACGGCTAGCCCGAAGTGTAGTATATTCACTTGGGTTACTCAGTTGGTTATGTAACATGAATATGTATATGCTTATATGTTTGTGTGCAGTACTAACATGATCAGTATGATTATGAAGTTGTTGTTTGACATGCATGATATTATTGTTTGTATTTCTTTATGCATTTACATATATACCCATTTTAGTCAATCTAAGATGGGTTAGTAGCACTCCAGGTCTTAATTACAGGTGTTGTCCTATAGATTAAGGCGGGGGTGTTATAAATACACTACAAAAGAATTTCACAATTACTTTTATCTCAATCTGGCGGGTCTATGAAAATGAAATCCTTAAAGTATGATCCCGATATACTTCGAGAGTTGTTGTTAGGGAATTATCAAACATAATTTGTCATTTAGTTTTGTTGAATTTATATGATAGAATTAGAGAGATTATTAAATATTTTTCTGATGAGATTAAGCTTCCTTGTATGACCACTGTGAAGGCTTGCGTTTTAAAATTGTTTAAGAAATAGCGAATTAATCTTTAAGCTTTATTAAACTCAACCCCGAGAAGAATTTGTTTAACTTCTGATTTGTGGATCTCTGTAACTACTAATGGGCACCTCACAATTACAGCACACTTTGTTGACAACGATTGGAATTTGAATAAGAAAATATTGAATTTTTGTCTTGTGCCTCTCCTCACACTAGAGTAGCATTATCTGAGAAAATTCACCCATTGTCGAGTGAGTGGAAAATTAAGAAAAAACTATATATCTTCTATGACTTTGGGTAATGCTTCAAACAATGGTTGCTTTGTTGAGATTTTAAAAAGTTAACTTAATTTGAAAGATGCACTTGTGAGTGATTTTTTCCATGTTTGTTGTTATGCTCACATCCTAAGCTTAATTATCCAAGATGGTTTAAAAGAAATTGACGAGGATGTGGTTAAGGTTCGTGAAAGTATAAAATATATCAAGGGTTTGTTGGCGAGGAAATATAAATTCTGTGATTGTGTCTAATAAATATCTTTAGGGGAGAAAAGAGGGTTGAGACAAGATGTCCTTACAAGTGAAACTCCACATATACCATGCTTGAAAGTGCCATTTACTATCGTCGTGCTTTTGCCCATTTGCAATTGAGTGATTATAATTATAAAAATTGTCTTAGTCATGACGATTGGGATAGAGTGGTGAAAATTACTAAATTTTTGGGGTTGTTTTTCTAAATTACTTGTTTATTTTCTAGAACAAAAATTCCTACTTCCAATATGTTCTTCCCACATGCTTTCGTCATTCAACATAGCTTGAAAGAAGGAATGGATAGTAGGGATATATTTTTGCACAAGATAGGGGTTCAAATGAATTCAAAGTTTGTTAGACCCTTGATTTAAAATTCAATTTGTAGAATGGGCTTACTCAAAGTTTTATGGAAATGATTCTTAAAAGTTTAGGTGTGAGAAAGACACCATTTATTCTATTTTTGAGTTGTATGCCCAAAATTTGTGTTATCTTGAAACTTCTAGCAATTTAGAAAATGAGGTTTGTACTTCCAATGATTAAAATGATTCAATTTTGCAGGTATGTAACTTCATTTATATGTTAAAGAAATATGTAAAGTTAATTAAATTTGTGAATATGATTTTTATTTAAGTGCTTTAACTTTGTATAGGATTTTGATAATTCTTATCGAGAGGGTTCTTCATCCATAAAAAAATGAGTTACTTAAGTATTTTGATGAAGAGAAGCTTGGAAGGAAGCATGATCTAGATATTCTTAATTGGTGGAAAATTGAGCAATTTCGTTATCCTATACTTTCTACCTTGGCTCTTGATGTCCTATTTCTACGGTTACTTTCGAATTGACATTTGACATTGGTGATAGAGTACTTGATCAATACCATAGTTCTCTTTTGCCCGAAATGGTTCAAGCTTTGGAAAAACAGGTAATTGTTACTCTTCTACAAGACTACAGGTCTATAATTACTATTTTCTTTTATTTTTTATGATTTCCTTTGTATGCTTAGTATTTGCATTAATTTTGTCTCATTTATTCTTAATGATAAATATGGAAGTGATTTGGAAGCTTTTACGGAGGATGTATTTAATTTGCAGATAAATGAGGATTCATTTAAATTTGGCCAAAGCTCGAACACTATTACAATTGGTGATTAAAAAAGGTTGAAATGGTGGTGTGACTATGCTAAGATGGTCGAAGAATTAATGCTACTTTTGGTTCTTTTATTATGTACTTTTTAATGTTTATGTCTATTATTAAGGCACTTTTGGGTTTGTTTGGAACATGGGACTTATTATCTATTTCGTTGTATTGATCATTTTGAATATCTATTTTGTTGTATTAATCATTTTGAATATCTAAGTTATGTTTTTTGTCTGTTAAAGGGTGAAACGGGTCTTAGCGGGTTTAAGTCACCCGAATTCACCCGATTGCTTAACGGGTGAAACGGGTCGTGTAGGGTCTCCAGTTAATTTAACGAATCGTAGTTAACATTTTTGGTCCGATTTGACATGACTTATTATCAAGGTTGGGGCATGCTAGGTTTGAAGTATTTGGTTTTAATGGATTTGCTTCTTTATTTAAAGTGTGGTTCTCTGTTTTTGGTTTGATATGATATTTAGTTTTTTGATTATTTTGTCGTTCTAACATTTTTGATTAGTTATGCAATCATGAAATGTAGTTGTCTCCCATGTGGGAAGCAATAACTAGAGGAACGAGGTATAAGACGTGAACAAGGTTTTTGCTAATTAAGGATAAATGAGGTGAGTCTATATTGTTTGATTGGGTGAACTATTTCTAGGTAGCAACTATGGGTAGTTGTTGGGGTTAGCAAGGGCGCGGCTCTAGATTACAGCCGATCGCAGTTTATGTTGTAGGATGAGCATATTACCACCTTCTATAGGAATGAGGGTGATCAAGTGTTAGCTGATTTTGGAGGATGCGAAAAAGGCTTTATCAGATGGTTTTTACAGCTAGTTTGTCGATAAGGGATGATTGAAGCTGTTGCATGGGAGTAGGCGAAGGAAAGCAAGGTTTTAGTTTATTGGTCTTTGAGTGAAGGTCTTGGCATGTTTTGGAGGGAATGAGGTGCGAAGGTAAAGTCAATGTTTTATTGCTTTTAGTATTAGGATGGTGAACTTATAGTTGGAGTGGAGCATGTCGAGTTGAAGGATTAGTGTGCTAAGATTCCATTCGAGATTACTAGTAAGTTACTGATGGTGTTCATATCAGGTAAGGTGTCAATTGAGGTAGTGTATGGACCGATAAACGGTTTTCTTGGTATGAGTAATTTTTAATGATTAAGGACATGACGATGAGGTTATTGAGAATTTGAAATTATTTGTCAAGTGGTTGAACAGTTTGGTTAAGAGGAAACTCATGAATGCTAGTGATATGTTTAATGCCTCTAATAACTGCCACTTCTCATGACTTTACAGATGTCGCAATTGATTCCAACTCCCCCATCTTTTTTGATTAGGCTTATTATGGACGTGTCTTATTATTACTTTTTACAATTTGAGATTGTGCTAGCCTCAAGTGGAAACATTTGGTAACTTTGATTAAGCATTTTGGCTTCTTGCAAGCTTTCAGATTTATTAAATATTAAGAGTGTTTTATTATGTTGAGGCACTTGGTCGCCTTTGTAAATATGGAATTATTTTTTCTCAAGCATCTTTTCTCTTTCAGATTATTGTCAGTTGACTGATTTCATACGATGTAACACATAGTCAAACAATTATGTAAAACTAAACAAGATAAATGGATCACACAGTGGAACTAGCTGGTTTTCACTCATTAGGGTTTCACCCTCATATTAACTATATAATTGTGAAAGATATGTGATGTTTAGGAAGAAACTGCAGTCCATTGTACTTATAGGTACCTTTGGTACTTCCTATAACCCATAAGAAATGATAACTTCACTGTCCCGGAATATTTAATTAGGGAATAATGTAGGAAATATATCGAGCCTTAGAATGTGCATGTCTTTGAGTCAGCGTTTGTAAAGTACAAAACTTTATAATATGTAATCGATGTGTTATAGATATTGTGTTGATGAGTTTGCATAGTTATATGTGTTTTGTCATTGGAATAACCAATGGAGCTTGTTGATCCTGTCGGATACATCATTCAGATTTTGGATTTAAAGTAAGCTAGGTAAGTTTATTTGATTCATATCTTAGATGGTGGCAATGCCCTTAAATCAAATCTAAAAGCTTTACAAGATATATCGGCATAATACAACCGAAAGAATACAAGATATACTGGCAGAATAACGATGATAATGAATGAATGAATATAAACCAACAAATATATACAACGAAGCAATGGAATAAGGCATCCACAATAGGCATACAACATTGTATATATAGATAAAAAAGGATTATACAAGAATCATCGGAGCCTAATCCACTTTATAGACCACTAGTCCCTAGCAGAGTCGCCACTATGGGCGCCAGCGACAGTACAGTAGGGGTTCTTGTGCCTTTTCAGGTAGGACCACTTCCTGTTTTTATTTTATGAAAATGTAATACTGAAAATACTCACTGGTTTTCTATTGACTCGGTGGGAACACGTGGTCCTACACTTTTAGCCAGCCTAGGCCATATGGTGTGTGCATATATTGGAGTCGCCAATTTGTTTTACCTTATAAAGAATAAAGAGGTGTACAATACATAAACTATGGTAGTCTGATCATATGTGGTGTACCAGATATTCTATTAAGTTCAAAGACTAAGTTATAATGAGCGAAGGTGTTATACACCACTATTGCCCCTTTCGAGTCTTCTTCTCTTGTATGATTAACTACGTGCATGTATGTCGATATTGTATAGATAATATTGCCTAACCTCTGGATTTAACTGCATAATTATATTCCATTGACATATATAGATGTAAGTTTGAGTATTATGGTAATTTAGGGTTGATCCAGATGTATATACATTTTATTTTAAGAAATACCATTTTTAGCCCCTAAAGTTTGGAAAAATACATATGAACCGACGAACTTTCATAAATTGCATTTGACCCCCTTGGATTTATGGACAATGGTTGGTTTATGTACTTGATGTTAATTTATAGTTTTTATTGTGAAAACAGGGATAAGATTGGATCTTTTCAAAAAAGAACCTCAATTTATGAAAATTACAACCAGGCCCCAAACTTCAAAAAATTACTAGAATACCTCTTATCTAGATTGATCGGCAAGACCTGGCTACTGCTGGATAGGAGGCCTTAACCTTTCTGGATTGAGTTAGATAATTTCCACCAGGTATAACAATTGAAGCGTTAATGTGAAATCTAATTTTAATAATAATATGGTATTCGTGAAATGGAATGTACTATTATTGGTGTTTCTATGTGTATGTGTAAAAGTAACTGTAAATAGGCGAGGCAAGATCGTTACCTCTTGAAGAACTGATAAAATATTTGAAACAATAGACTTGAGAAAATATTGACTTTTGGATTATCGGTTCGCCAGAACTCCGAGAGAGACCCCTGAAAACTCCAACAAATATTAAAACTAAATAGAGAAAATGAATATAGAATATGAGTGAAATATGGAGATTGTGATTGCTTGAAATCGTGGGTGGATGAGGCTATTTATAGCCAAAAAGGGAGGTGCGCAGTAAACATGTTGGGCCCCACAAGGTGTGTACTAACCTTTAGGGGTAGGCCCTTCTTTTAGTTCTTTTAGGCTAGACACTTTTTAGTCTCGGTTGTTTTGGCATTATTTCTGTTGAATTATGAGACTTGAAAGGTTTCTTTTGTCGCTACCGGACATTCCTAGAATCCTTAATTACGGGCTTTGGAGAAGTCATGAAATTCCCAGATAACTCCTAGAATATCTGGGAATGCAATCTAACTACTAATTTGACACCAAAAGGCCCTATAATGCATGTGATTGAATGTTGGTAAATTTCATGAAAATCTTGTGATTATGCAATTATGGGGTTTGACACTGCCGAAAGTGGAACTATATTGGCATGTTTGGTGTAAATGTAAAGCTAATTACATGGGTCGCAAAATGGGGTGTTTATAGGTGTCTGACATATTCCCACCCATGTTTTCATCTTATTCGAGATTTTGTTTCGTTCCATAGAAGATCTCGGGAATCGAATATTTAGTTAATTCGAAAATCTGCAAATGAAAGTACAAATGAGCTAAATAGGAGAGGTCATTATGTCTCGAGTGATATTTTTTTTCCCAGGCTTAGACCTTTGTGATTGATAAAAAGTTTAAAAAATAAGGGTGATTATGTCTTTTGGGTAATTATGTCAACAATGTACCAACTGATGGCCGGGTGGTTTTGTTGAGTTTCTTTCTTTAGGGGGTTAAGTGAAAAAGAGTGATACTTTAGGGCATTTAGTGTAATTTTATCTCGTTTCCCTTGACTCCATGTACTGCACCCGCTAATACATCACTGTTAGTGCTCAAAAGACCTTCCTTGGAACCCTAACCAGAGAGAGAAATGGCAGAAGAAGCAGTGCTAGGGTTCCTCGAGAAGAACGATGAAATTTCAGATTCCGGTCAGTTTGCTGCCGATCAAGGCATCAATCACGACGAGATTGTCAATATCATCAAAAGTCTGAATGGTTTCAGACTTGTTGATGCTAAGGTATCTGTCTACTTATAATTATATAGACATGTATCGCTAAGCACTTTATACGATAAACAATCACGCAGTTTCAATTTTATTTGCTGCATTATGTTTTCACGTTTATTGTTTGGACAGTAGATTCCTCAATTTAGTTTTAAGAAGAAGAGGGACACCATTGGGATAGAATTTCATTAAACTGAAATTAAGCACTGAGAACAGGTCTTGCCTCTAAGCGCTGAATGCTTAATTTAAATCCAATTCAGCATTAAGAGGCGAGAAAAGAAATACCATTTCTATCTCATAATGCTGAATAAATTCCCATTCAGCGTTAAGAGTAAAAATAAACACCACCTTAGTGTTTTTCTTCATTGCAATTTTACAGGACATTAAGAGGGAGAGA
This sequence comes from Lonicera japonica, assembly GCA_021464415.1. Taxonomy (NCBI): domain Eukaryota; kingdom Viridiplantae; phylum Streptophyta; class Magnoliopsida; order Dipsacales; family Caprifoliaceae; genus Lonicera; species Lonicera japonica. The sequence continues at coordinate 23,726 of JAKCWG010000520.1, forward strand.
TGGGTACTCACTGATGAGGCAAAAAAATATGCTGCTGAAGGCAGTCCAGAAGTCCATTTCTTCTTGGCTGTCCCACCGGAGGGCATCTCGATAACCGAACTGACGGTTATTAATCTTCTTCTTTCCCTTCTATTTTAGCTGATGATTATTGATTTTGGTTAAGAATTGTGTTATTTTTGTCTAAAATGGCTTTTACTCATCTAAGCAAGTTCATGCATGGATGTGAATTTGCTTTTACTTATCTACTTTTCAGAACCAAGGAAATATTGTGGACTTGTGGAGTACTTGGTTTGGATTTCGCGGTCTTTGAAACTTAACATTTTGCTCCGACTTTGGAACTTTTCCTGGAGTTGGGAGGGTCGACTTGATGTTTTAATTTCATGGGAAGTTATAGCAATCCATCTGTTTTCATGAAGTTTTGGATTCAGATTCTGGCTAAGAAGCCTATAATTCCATGCGATCTAACACAATCTTCAGACTTCATATTATGAAGGAAAGTTGTTAGGAGAATCTAGCTTGACGGAGGCTGACCATACTTTTGTGGTTATGATTGCTTGGCTGTTCGGGATCAATTTCCTTATGAAATGAAAATGGCTTGTTGAAATGAGGTTAAAGATGCACTGCTCTCCTGTTTAGAGTGGGCATAGTACTGAAATTGGGTTTCTTCCTATAACACTAGTGATATGTTATTTGATTTCCAATGCAAATATATGTTTATATTTTATGATTAACCTATAGAATGGAGGCGAGCAGTCGAGATGAAGTTCTTTGTGATTGGAACAGAGAAGATACTTTAGAAGATTAACTGCCACATTAGCATAATTAAAAAGGGAGCAAGAAGGTAAGTGCTGGGATGTAGCAGGAGAATTCCGATGTGGATACAGAGAAACCTAGATTGAGCAGCACTCAAGATGAAAGATACAGTTTTATTTCGCATGTATAGAGGGAAATGATATTTTGTTTGGATAAGAATCCATGTAAACAGAGAGGAAGGTTTGTGGAGATTCATATGAAGGAAATTAATGCAGAAGGAAGTGGGTATTCTACAGCAGTGGAAAATAAGATGAGCCATACTTGGTTGAAAAGAACAAATGGGCCTTATGCTCAGGTAACTGCACAACAGCCTCAGCAAAGCAGGTGTCAGTGGCAGGAAGCAGTTACTGGAGAGTCTTGCGAGAGTGGTGGTTCATGATGAATTATGGACAAAGCAAGGGAGGATTTTGGGGATGGAATGGAAGAAACTAGGTGTTGTGACTGTGTTATAATATGACACTTCCATGGAGAGTCATTAGCTAAGAAGTACAGAGTTGGATATGGGATATGGATAGGTTATGAATATGCCGACATGGCTTTTCTAGAAAAAGTGGGATATGGATATGTTAAGGATACACTTTATATCTCGTATATATATATATATTTATACATAATAAAAACATAGAAATATCATTTTTCAATGAAATTAGCAATTAAACTACCAAAAGAATATTGATATAAATATGCATAATTACAACGATGAGTCCCTTTGTTTTGAAGTAATATAAAGTTGTTTTTTCTTAATAGTTATACTTATTTGGTAGGGTAGGATCTTAAGAGGACCAATATTTTGGTCCTTAAATGCGGACCAATCATTTTGAGGGGGTAAATAAATGAATTTTTTGATGAAACTTGGTGAAGATGATCTTCATGATTAATAGATCGCCTCCACCAAATTTCATCGAAAAAATCAATCGGCAAGAGGGTTTACTAAAAAATTGATATATATGTGCGTTTTTGGCCGTTAAAATTTAAGATGTTTAGTTAACCCACTTCCCGGTTGAATTTTTTGATGAAATTTGGTGGAGATGATCTACTAATCATGGAGATCATCCTCACCAAGTTTCATAAAAAAAACCATCCGTTTACTCCCTTAAAATGATTGGTCCGCATTTAAGGACCAAATAAATGGTCCTCTTTAGATCCTTCCTCCTTATTTGGTATGCTAAAAGCCTAAATATTGAAACTCCATATGCAATGTTTGTTGTTTACATGTTTGCAAGATGCCAAGACTTGAAGAATATAGATTGAGTATCCGGAACTAAGCATTTAATCAATTTATTCACTAAATTTTGGATAGTTAGTATCCGATATGTATCCTAGAGTATCCTCAAAGTTTCATTTATTAAGAATTTGCTCATTAATTTGGATACGTAAGAGTAACCAATACGTATTCAAGAGTAGTTGGAGAGTATCAGTATCCAATATGTTCATGCGTCATAGGCGATTAGAGATAAACAGAGGCTTCCAAAATTGGTGAAAGTGTTGGATTGCGTCTGTTCCAATTAGATAGGGCAATCAACCCCAAGGGGATATCCTAGTGGGATAGGCTCTTACCTAATGACATGGAGGTCATCAGTTTGAATTCTGGGGCCATCAACCATAGTGTGTTCTGGTGTACCACCGTAGCTGCATTTTATATGATTTACTTTGTATAAATCAAACAGTTTTCAAAGTAAAACTTGAGTAGGAGTGGATATGGGAAAGGGTTAAGTACCTGGCTTCTTTATGTGCACCCCCTTCACATCAGTTCAAATAGTTTCCCTTATATTTATAGGTTGGATTATCTGGTGCAATGATTACTCATATACTGAAGCTCATTGATACTAAGTATTTTAAGGTTGAGCAAGGAAAAAAGCTACGAGTGTGCTGCTTGGTTTTAGCAGGGTATTAGAGTACAGAAAACAACAGTGGGGATTGAAGCGTGCTTTTTTTTTTTTAGCTTACAGTAACGGTGTGTTAGATAAAAAAAAAGTTGGAAAATGATTAAAAACACTACTTATTTTTATTAGAAGTTAAAAAAAGAAAAAGAAAAGAAGATGAGTGGTTTGTTGGGATTTTAATTTTTGGATTTTTCACATTACAAAATTCTTTCGGTGTTGGGTAAGAAAATTTTTCCATGGAAAACAAGGAAATGATGAAGAACATCTCATCAATAACTTGTATCTTTTCCAAATTATCATAGAAATTAGTAGCACTTTTAATCATTTTCCAATTTTTTTTATCTAATGGACCCTAACTTTCTTGTTTTCATCCTTTGATGTACGACCATCTTTTCCTCAATTACTATCTATGTACTACTTTTGTAGTAATATAATTTTCTCGTCTCTTATAAAAGAGAGTAATTTATTGTTTTCCAACTATTGCAAAATGTGCTGATGAGAGTTATACTTCTGGATGCAGGGAAAGTTGGGCAGCTCAGTTTTCACAATAGGTCGGCCACAGGCATTAAAGAATAAATGGGTGGAGATTGGAAACGGGAAAGTGTCCAGGAAGGTAATTTTGGCAGATAACGTAGCAAAAAAAGGTCAAATAAATTGGTAGTAGCTGCTATTCTGGGTAAATAATTTTATCAATTGGTGCAACATTGAATCTAAAGATTGTATGCTTATTTAAGGGGTTTACTCTGTTATATGATGTCACCCAAGAATATCATCAAGATTCTTTTATTATCTATTTACTTCCTTGGTCTTCTTGATATTTTCTATTGAGGGCGTTGTTCTTATTTCAGCCAATTTAACCTACCACTAACCAATTTTAAATCCACTCCCTCCATCTCAAATTGTTAGTCCCACTTTGACTTTTGTACTTTTTAGGAAAACACTAATTTCAAGTTTTCAACCTAATCAATGGTCAAGAATACAACTTATTTTCTATTGTGAGATTTTGTACATTTACTATACAGGACTATCAATTTGAGACATCCCGTAAAGGAAAGTGGGATTTTCAATATGTGAGATTTTATTTTTTTCCATTTTTTTCTTCTGTTTAATTGTTTTTGCAGTATTCATCGAGTAGATGTTCATAAACCTTGTAGTGTACTTGGTCAGTTCGTAGAACTTATAGCAATTGGCTTTTTTGTAAGAGGTGGGGGTTAGATGAGAGAGTTTTGAGTGTGTAATGATGGGGGGATGCCACTTGTTCAATTGTATAGTGTTCATTTGAGCAATAAATTTAACTAAAAAAGAACAAACCTGTGCTTGTAACTGATTGGGGACTTTGAATCTTTTTTCTTTCCCTTGATCGCTGTTAGCTTTAGGTTAAAAGCTAGTTTACTAAATTTTGTCACAGTTTGGTTCTATTTGTTCTGCTTAGAGGTTTAATATATGTTTCATCGTCCCTGCATACATATTTCTTTTGGCCTGAACCAGTTATTTAAATCCAGAATTGTCCATTAATTGATGGTGTGTATATATTTTTTTGCATAAAATCATGCAGTTGTTGTGGCTTTGCATTCACGTTTATACGCCATATTATAATTATATACTGGTGCAATTTGCATTATCGTTCTTATTCTAGTCACTTGATCAGGTTCAACATGTTGAGGACAAAGTTAAAGATTTGCTTACAAGGATACAAAATGAGGAGGTGCGTGATGTTTTTAACCGATTCGCTTTCATCAGTTAATAGAAAATTCAATAATTAGTGAATCTGTGCTCGAGTAATGAGTTCCAAACTTGTTTATGTTGAGAAGATAAAGTTATTATCAATGCATTTTCCCGTCATTTTTTAAAGTAAATATCTTGTCATTTTACACGATACAAACAGATTTATTGAGCTTCTATGGGATTAAAAAAAGTTAAAATAAATAGTTATTGCATTACTATATTGTTAACTGGTGTTGGTTGCTCATTGGTAAACTTTTACTCGCATTACATAGTATATCATTTTTCTCATTGCATTGTACAACGGGTTAATGAACTGTGTATGCTTAAGGTTTATCTAAATACATCTCTGACTACCAACTCATTTTTGTATAGAAGCGTAGATTATACTATTATTATTTTTTTGATAGGAAACAGAAAGCTTTTATTCTATGGATAGCGTACATAATAAATTGGTGAATCCAGTGGTGCACTTAGAGTACACGGATGAAAGAAACTGAATAAAAAGACAATAAAAGCAGCATTACAGATCTGGTCACATAGCAAAGGATCCGAAAAGGTGCAAGTCTGATGTTATGTATGAGATTCACAATTTGCGTATTAGATTAGCAATTACGGAATTGCAGTTTTTTATGATAAAGGTTCAAAATGATATTTATACATGGAGTCGTGGATTAATTCAACAAAAAAATAATAAGGGATAAACATATGTTTATGTATGATGCATTTATTTATTTATGTAAGAACTGATAGAAGCACATTGGGATTAAATGAAGGTACATATTTTTTGACAGGAAAATAAGGCTGTGTTATGAGTTTTTGGCTTGAGTCACCCTTTTTCTTTTGTATTTATTTCCATTTCTCCTTAGGATGGATCTAACTTTTAAAATTTGAACCCTATTTGTTAAAATCTTTTGTCCCTAGAGCATTGAATGTCTTCAATTCTGTTGACCGTTTCTTGTTTTCTCTGGATTGTCACAGCCTTTTGTCTTGATTTTGTAATGGGTTTGGTAGCGTTTTGATGTATTGTAGACTTAGGCTATAATTCCGGTGGAAGTCTCATTCACTGGCCTACACCTGCTATGATTGTATTATCTTTTTGAGTTTGAAATAAATTTTTTGTTTCCGATTAAAAAAAAGAAAAAAGATTGATACAAAAAATCTGAGATATGCCTACAACATACGTGTGTGTATATATATAAATGACAGAAGAAGTCACAGGTCCTTATTTTAGGACAATTACACAAATAAAAAAGGGCTCAGAAAGTGTCATTTAAGCTAATGGTGTTCTGCGATCTTGTGATAATGCGTATATGTGTTTCTTCTGAGAGTTAGCTTTACTGCAATTCTTTCTACTTAATGCCGTGTGTTTTCCGTTAGGATTAAGATTTTACCGTGATTCCAGGTCATCAACCCAGAGGATATTGCTGCTCTCAAGCGCAGAAAGCTTATTTCTCCACAGTAATGATGTTTTTGTTGTTGTACCCCATTTATTAGTTTGTATATTGTTCTGTTATCTGGTACCTGAACTTCATCTCAATGGAATAGGTCATTGTTTTTGTGGAGATTTCTCTAATCAATTTGCAAACGCTTTTCGTTACACCTCCAGTAAATGCTCACGTAGAGTTGGAGTTTATACTTTATATTGTCTGTTTGCTTCTCCTTGTAGAATATGGAAAGGATACTCAGTAACAAAAGGTCCTAAGTATGCTCCAAAAAGAAAAAAAGCTGCTACAGATTTAACAAGGGAGAATTTGCAAAGGTATTTGATCCAAATACTTGTTGTGCTTCTATTAATTTTCTCAAATTACGAATCCAGTTTCCTTTTCTATATGTATCTTGAAATAGGATATTTACTTCAGACGGCTAGTACAATTTATGTTAATTGTATGTGTTATCTTTTGCTTATAAGGGGTGAATGGAAGGAGTTGGAGTTTAAAGAATATAATTTCAGCGCTAAAGGTTTCCCTGGTGAAGGTGGCCATCTCCATCCATTGCTCAAGGCAAGAACATGATTCTTCTTTCCTAATTTTCAGTTGTCCTCTGTTTGATATATTTGGTTAAACCTGGAACTACTCAAGTTGAAAACTCTGCAAACTGACACTGCAAGGCCAAGGGGATTATGATTGATCTATTTTATCAAATAGAGATTTATAATTTTTGTATCTATTTGAAACAAAGTCACAGTTGGATTTGGCTTTTGGCGACATGTGTGTATGGCAACTTTGATTCGGTGATGTATATGATTAAACTTATATCTTGATATGGATATGGCAAATATGATAACTGCTACAGCGGTGAACAACTTAATCTGTAATTTTCGAACTATTGTTAAATAATTACTGCTTCTGTTTATCAAAATTGCTTCTCAACATATTACAATGCAGGTACGAAGGCAAATGCAGATGATTTTTCTTCAGATGGGGTATGGCCTGAGAATCATTTTGTTATATTTGTCATGCATATTTTTTTTATTATCCTTTTAACTCATCCAAAAAGAAAAAAAAAAGAGTTTCTAACATTGAGAGTATTTTAAATTGGTTGCTCACTGTGTGCAGATTCGAGGAGATGCCAACAAACAATTATGTTGAAAGCAGGTACAAATGAAAAACTGTACCTTTCCAATTATCTGTCAGAATGGCAATAAATAAAATAGTGCTTTCAGTGAGTTATATATCATGAGCAAATACGGAAATGGATCGAGTAATCTGTTCCTTTATCCAAGAAAAAGTATTTCTTTTTTGATAAGAAACAGAAACAGAAGTAAAAATACTATTAATTAATAATAATAATAAAGAAGCTACAAGATTAGGGGACAAGGAGTACTTATCAAACCAAAGCAAGGATAGATCCCTTTTTACATCATGCAAAGAACCATAGAACACAAGAACCATCTAAAGCCCAAAAAATTCAGAGGGAAATCAATCCAAAAACACAAAACCGAGAAAACTTACACTCTCAAACAACTCATTAAATTTGCCTAAACAAAACCCCCTCCTATAGACAAATCTCTGCCTAATTATGAATTATGTAGGACACTTTCAAATCTGGAAATTCCTTTGACATAGAACCCACAGTGAATTATGAGGAATTGCAATTTACAACTGGTTCTTGCAACTTTTTTGCAAATGGTTCCTCTTTCCCAGTGAAACAGAAAAAAGAGAGGGAAAAAGGGAAAAAGGAACAAAAAGAAGAGCAAGAAGAGTAAAAGGCTGTGGACATCCATGGTCTCCATTTTTCATCCACGTCCTTTCTTCAAATTCGCGCATACTCTGATTCAGACTGGGCTGGTGACCCTACTGATCGACGATCCACTACAGGATACTGTATTTTCTTGGGAGATTCACTCATATCTTGGCGAAGTAAGAAAGAGTCACTTGTCTCTCGCTCAAGTACCGAGGCAGAATACCGTGCTCTTGCTGACACCACTCAGGAACTCATCTGGTTACGTTGGCTCCTTTCCGATATGGGCGTTCCTCAACCTCTTCCAACTTTTATCGGATGTGACAATCGAAGTGCAATTCAAATTGCTCACAATGGTGTATTTCATGAGCGAACCAAACATATCGAACTTAACTGTCACTTTGTTCGCCAACATGTCTCTAACAATTCTATCAGTCTTGTCTCCATCTCATCCGAAGATCAACCAGCTGACATCTTCACTAAAGTCCATCCACCTAAAAGATTTCAAGATTTGCTTTTCAAACTCAAGATGGTTTCAAATTTGCCACTTTGAGTTTGAGGGGGGTGTTAGAATATGAACACATGGGAACACCATCACCAATATGAACACATGAGAACACACCACACCCCTTCTAGATGGTTGGCTTCTAGATGGCCACCACCTTAGACCACAAATGGCCACCACCTTAGACCACAACACTAACCCCATCCCCATTCTTTTGTATATATATGTAATCCTAAACTCATGTAAATTCATCAATTAAATCAATAATAACATTTCTTCTCCTTCTCCATTTTGTAACAAAAATGTTAGGAACCATCTCTCCCAAAAGCTTAAGCTTTTAGGAGAAGGAACCACCATGAATATCATGCTTAACACCCTCCTTCACGTGCAACCCCATACTTGCACGTGGAGAGCAGATTGATGGATGGATCTGGACGTGCAACCCAATACTTGCACGTGGATAGCAGAATAATGGATGGGGGATGGGGGATGGAGGTGCCAAGGCTTGAACCTTGGACCTCCCAGAGAACCAAGCTCTGATACCATGTTAGGAACCATCTCTCCCAAAAGCTTAAGCTTTTAGGAGAAGGAACCACAATGAATATCATGCTTAACAAACACATGGGAACACCATCACCAATATGAACACATGGGAACACACCACACCCCTTCTAGATGGTTGGCTTCTAGATGGCCACCACCTTAGACCACAAATGGCCACCACCTTAGACCACAACACCAACCCCATCCCCATTCTTTTGTATATATATGTAATCCTAAACTCATGTAAATTCATCAATTAAATCAATAACAACATTTCTTCAAGGTCATTGTTAGTGATTGGTGGTGATGGATTAGATAATGTTTGAATAGCAGCAGCAGTGCTAGGTCTACTACTGGTTTGTCTAGTCGGATTTTTATAACAATCAGAACCATAATGTTTAGGACCATGTTTGCGACAGAATTTGCAAACCCGCTTGGGACAATAAAGCAATATATGATTAGTCTCATGGCAGTATGTACACTCATTTGATGTCTTCTCTAATTTGGAATGAGTGACGGCAAGAACTCCATTTGAAGCTTGAGGGTTTGAACCAAGTCTTGTTTCTTCGAAATGAATGGTAGTGATAGTATCATCAAAAGTTGGCAATGGATGGCGGTGAAGGAGAGAAGCTCGAACAGGTTCAAATCGATCATGAAGAGCCATAAGAAGGGTCATTACTTGCTGTTGGCTTTTGTAGATTTCAAATTTGGCAGCATCAGTGGTGCAGTGCCAGACAGGTTCAGAGGGAGCCAGTTGATTCCATAGGACTTGCATTTCGGATAAGAAGTCATCGATGGACTGATCAGATTGTTGCTTTTTAGAGTGAAGAGCTGTCAATAGTTGATATTGGTGGGCTAGATCTTTGGTGGTGTACCGCAACTTGAGAAAATCCCATACTTCTTTACCAGTGGAAAACCTGCCAAATTGTTGACTAATGGTAGGGATAGAGGTATTACGGCACCAAGTGATAATATCGCCATTTTTTCCTAACCATTCGTCTTGGCGATTTGCAAATGCTTCATCGGTCTCATTCTCATCTTTCTTTTGTACTGGGATTGTAATTTCTCCGGTAATAATGCGCCAAACTCTTCTTGCATGAAGAAAGCTAGTCATTGCCTGGGCCCAATGAATATAGTTTGTTCCATTGAGAGTGATCGAGATGGGTCGGGTAACTTCGGAACGATCCATAATGTTCACACAAGGCTCTGGGGTGGAAATGGAAATATCTCAAGGTTTTGGGGTAGAAACAGAAAAATGAGAAAAGTTTTGGGGTGGAAATGGAAAAATCAGAAAGTTCTGGGATGGAATTGGAAATATCAGAAAGTTTTGGGGTGGAAATGGAAATATCAGAAAGTGCTGGGGTGGAAATAGAAATATCAGAAAGTTCTGGGGTGGAAATAGAAATGTCAGAAAATTGTAGGGCCAAATTATAAATATCAAAAACTTCAGGGGCCAAAATGCAAATAATACAAACTATTCTTTCGGCGTTGGAATCGTCTTTTCAAGACGAAGAGGATGGGTATGGATTGATATGGGTTGGATATAGTTTTTCTTAGGCTGGTTTGAGCAGTGGGATGGTTTTGTAGATGATTTAATAATGGTGGATTGGCAGTGGGTTAGTTTGTGGGTTGATTGGAAAAGGAGGAGGATAAAAATTCCTCTGATACCATGTTACAAAATGGAGAAGGAGAAGAAATGTTGTTATTGATTTAATTGATGAATTTACATGAGTTTAGGATTACATATATATACAAAAGAATGGGGATGGGGTTGGTGTTGTGGTCTAAGGTGGTGGCCATTTGTGGTCTAAGGTTGTGGCCATCTAGAAGCCAACCATCTAGAAGCCAACCATCTATAAGGGGTGTGGTGTGTTCCCATGTGTTTATATTGGTGATGGTGTTCCCATGTGTTCATATTCTAAGTTCATATTCTAACACCCCCCTCAAACTCAAGGTGGCAAATTTGAAACCATCTTGAGTTTGGAAAGCAAATCTTGAAATCTTTTAGGTGGATGGACTTTAGTGAAGATGTCAGCTGGTTGATCTTCGGATGAGATGGAGACAAGACTAATAGAATTGTTAGAGATATGTTGGCGAACAAAGTGACAGTCGAGTTCGATATGTTTGGTTCGCTCATGAAATACATCATTGTGAACAATTTGAATTGCACTTCGATTGTCACATCCGATAGAAGTTGGAAGAGGTTGAGGAACGCCCATATCGGAAAGGAGCCAACGTAACCAGATGAGTTCCTGAGTGGTGTCAGCAAGAGCACGGTATTCTGCCTCGGTACTTGAGTGAGAGACAAGTGACTGTTTCTTACTTCGCCAAGATATGAGTGAATCTCCCAAGAAAATACAGTATCCTGTAGTGGATCGTCGATCAGTAGGGTCACCAGCCCAGTCTGAATCAGAGTATGCGCGAATTTGAAGAAAGGACGTGGATGAAAAATGGAGACCATGAAACATTGTTCCTTTTATGTAACGAAGGATGCGAAGAACAGCAGCATAATGAGCAGAGCGTGGAGCTGACATGAATTGACTAACAATGTGGACAGCATATGCAATATCTGGTCGAGTCACGGTAAGATAAACCAAACTTCCAACAATTTGTCGATATAGAGTAGCGTTACTAAGAGGAGTACCATCAAGGGGTGTGAGACGAAGATTGGTTTCCAGTGGTGTTGCAGCTGTTTTACAGTCAGTGAGTCCAGCACGTGCAAGGACATCAGAAGCATATTTTGCCTGAGAGAGATAATAACCATTGGAATCAGATAGAACTTCGAGCCCCAAGAAGTAATGTATAGGACCAAGATCCTTCATCTCAAAATGTTTGCTAAGCGAAAGCTTGAGATCTGAAACACCAGCAATATCATCCCCAGTGAAAATCATGTCATCCACATAAAGAATTAACAGTGTGATTCCCGTCTTTCTTTTTCTAATGAAAAGTCCGTAGTCATATGAGCTGGAAGTGAAACCAAGTTGGCGAATGGTGGAGCTGAATTTTTCAAACCAGGCACGGGGAGCTTGCTTAAGACCATATAGAGCTCGACGAAGTTTGCAAACTTGAGATTCAGAATGTGGAACTCCTGGAGGAGGTTTCATGTAAACTTCTTCTGACAGATCTCCATTTAAGAAGGCATTTTTGACATCCATCTGAAAAAGTTTTCATTTGCGAGCTGCGGCAACTGCTAGAAGGCTTCTAACAGATGTTAACCGTGCAACGGGAGCAAATGTTTCCTCATAATCAATGCCGTATTCTTGATTAAATCCTTTCGCTACAAGTCTCGCTTTATACCGATCGATAGTCCCGTCTGATTTAGTTTTGATTTTATAGACCCATTTGCACCCAATTACTGTCTTTCCGGGAGGAAGAGAGACCATCTCCCAAGTTTGGGCTTTTTCTAAGGCGTTCAATTCTTCAGACATAGCTTGCTGCCATAAATGATTAGAACTAGCCTCTTTATAAGAAGATGGCTCATGATGTGAGAATATTGTAGAATAACAATGATAATCACGAAGATGTTGAGGTGTTTGTCTTACCCTGGTGGATTGACGAAGAAGGGGCGTTTGGGTGACAGGATCGGTGGGCGAGTCAGTATCATCAGGATAGTCCGTTGTCAGTATGGGGGATGGATCATCGGATTGATTTGTTATGGTAGGTGGATGACTAGTTGCTGTGGAAGGATGTTCACTAGATGAGTTGTCATCAGTTGTTGATTTATGGATTTCAGTGGTAGTGGAAGATGGATAAAGATCTGTATTAGAGCTAGTAAAGAATGGAAGGGAGTTAGCTGTAGTGACCTGAAATTTGGAGATTGAAGAGAACATTTTGTGTTCTCAAAATATGACATGACGAGACACACGAAGTCGTTTTGAAATCGGATCCCAACAGCGATATCTTTTATGTTTTATCCCATACCCCAAAAAACAGCATAGGCGTGATCGAGGTTCGAGTTTGGAATGTTCATGAGGTTGAAGCAAAACAAAACAGACACACCCAAAAACTTTCAAAAGATTATAGTTGGGTGGATTGCCATACAACCTGTCATATGGGGATTGATTTTTGAAGGTAGGAAGAGGATGACGGTTGATGGTGTAAACGGCGGTAAGAGCTGCTTCCCCCCAAAAACGTTCAGGACACCCGCTAGAGATGAGAAGGGTTCGAACAGTATCTAAAATGTGACGATGTTTTCGTTCAGCACGACCATTTTGTTGAGATGTGCCAGGACATGAGTACTGAGAAACTGTCCCTTGCTGACGCAAAAAGTTGAGAAATTTTGATTCTTTGTATTCCATTGCATTATCAGCTCGAAAAATTTTAATTGAGCGAGAAAATTGAGTTTGAACCATTTGGGCAAAATTATAATATATCTGTGATAATTCAGAACGATTTTTCATAAGATATATTCAGGTGAAACGGGTATAATCATCTATAAAAATAACAAAGTATTTAGACCCCCCATAGTGGTATGAGGAGAAGGTCTCCATACATCAGAATGAATTAGGTCAAATGGTGCAGAAGAAAAAGAATCACTTTTATTAAAAGATAATGCAGGTTGTTTGCCAAGTTGACAGGATAAACAATGAATACTTTCTTTCTTAACTGTTCCTAACCGTCCAGTAGAGATGAGAGATTTAAGTCTATCGTTAGAAACATGACCTAGACGGGAGTGCCACAATTCTAGAGACGATGTGGGGATAGCAGAGGCAGTAATGAATGTGGGGTTGGTGATATCTGATGGTGTACGGAGATGAACAAGTTCGAACAAACGACCGACTTTACGGCCTATCCCAATAATCTGCTTCGTCCTTGGATCCTGTACCTGGCAACCAGAGGAAGAGAAAACAACATTTAGACCAAGGTAACAAAGTTGACCAACAGATATAAGATTAATGGTTAACTTGGGTATGTAAAAGGTAGATGGAAGAGAGAGATTAGATGTGGATATGGATCCAATATTGGTGACATCTAACTGAGATCCATCAGCAGTTTTGATGGGAGATGTATGTGAGACAGTATTTTTGGAGACAAACATAGTGGAGTCAGAAGTCATGTGGTTGCAACAGCCAGAGTCAAAATACCAAGAGTTACCTGAAGTAGTAGACAATGCATTAGACGGGACAGATAAAACCTGTTTTAACATTTCTGCAAGGTCATTGTTAGTGACTGGTGGTGATGGATTAGATAATGTTTGAATGGCAGCAGCAGCAGTGCTAAGTCTACTACTGGTTTGTCTAGCTGGATTCTTATAACAATCAGAACCATAATGTTTAGGACCACGCTTGCGACAGAATTTGCAAACCCGCTTGGGACAATAAAGCAATATATGATTAGTCTCATGGCAGTATGTGCACTCATTTGATGTCTTCTCCAATTTGGAATGAGTGACGGCAAGAACTCCATTTGAAGCTTGAGGGTTTGAACCAAGTCTTGTTTCTTCGAAATGAAGGGTAGTGATAGTATCATCAAAAGTTGGCAATGGATGGCGGTGAAGGAGAGAAGCTCGAACAGGTTCAAATCGATCATGAAGAGCCATAAGAAGGGTCATTACTTGCTGTTGGCTTTTGTAGATTTCAAATTTGGCAGCATCAGTGGTGCAGTGCCAGACAGGTTCGGAGGGAGCCAGTTGATTCCATAGGACTTGCATTTCGGATAAGAAGTCATCGATGGATTGATCAGATTGTTGCCTTTTAGAGTGAAGAGCTGTCAATAGTTGATATTGGTGGGCTAGATCTTTGGTGGTGTACCGCAACTTGAGAAAATCCCATACTTCTTTACCAGTGGAAAACCTGCCAAATTGTTGACTAATGGTAGGGATAGAGGTATTACGGCACTAAGTGATAATATGGAGTACACGTGAATGCTTGGGATGCGAATAAAGCTAGCAGAGGTACTTTCAGAAACCCTTGGAAGGCAATTGCAAATGGGTTGGAGACCTTCTTGGCTAATGTGGATTATCGAGTTGGTAATGGGTCGAGAACGAAATTCTGGTTGGATAGATGGGTTGGCGATATAGTTTTAAAGGATCATTTTCCGGGTCTGTTCAGAGTAGTACATTATCCAAGGGCTATGGTTGCTGATAATCTCTCTTGGGAGAACTCCCAATGTCACTCATGGAATGTAATATTGCGAAGGAATGTTACAGAATCGGAGGAGGAGGAATGTAGGGCTTTGTTGGGAAGGTTACATAGTGTTGAAGTGGATCACGATAAAGAGGATAGTAGAGTGTGGGGAGGAGATAAGAATGGAATGTTCTCGGTGAAGTCTTTTTTTAAAATTCTCACTAATTCTAATGTAGGTTGTATCTTTGCTCCAAAGGATATACTTGGAAATCAGGCATTCCTCCTAAAGTTCGTGTTTTGGCTTGGTTAGCTGCACTAAGGAAAGTCAACACAGCGGATTTAATCCAATTAAGGAGGCCTTTTATGCATCTATCTCCTTCATGGTGTGTGTTGTGCAAGCGGGACAGAGAGAACATTGATCATCTGTTATTACACTGCTCTTTTGCTAAAGAAATATGGAATAAGGTCCGAAAGGAGTTCAACTTGATTGCAGTTTTTCCGGGTTCTTGGTATGAATTGCTTACTATCAGGTGGTTCTTCATAGGTGATAAAAAGAGAAGCAAAACATTATGGAGGTGTAGTTGCATGGCTGTGATGTGGTGTATATGGAGAGAGAGAAATAAGAGAATTTTTGAAGAAACTGAAGAAGAATTAGAAAAGACTTGGGACAGAATCAAGAATCTGGCTCCACCTTGGGCTTTTTCTTCCAAGAATTTTGGTATCTGGACTATATCAGAGATTGCTAGGGATTGGGGAGTGGCTATGCAGTAGACTTATTTAGTAGCCTTTTTAGGCCTTAGAGGTTTGCCTAGTGTCTTCAAGTTTGATTGTTGTTGTTGGGGGCTACTGCCTACTATTTTTGGGCATGGGATTAGTTCTGATTTGTAGTAGGGTCTTTGTCTGTTTTGTAATTGAGGATGGAGTTGTTCTTTTTTGTTCTCTTGTTTTTGTTTTCTGGGGTGCTTGGTAGTGGAATTCTCATCCGCTTCCGGTATCTTTGCTTGTATCTGATTTTATCAGTCTATATAAGCTTTGTTTCTGATCAAAAAAAAAATACGTGACACATTGAATCTTTCAAAAGAATGCATCTTCTTTCTATGGTGGTGCATCCAAATAGCTCCGGAAGTTAATATCTGACCGAACTGGTCTAGCAGATTAAGTAAATGCTGATTGCCTTTTTATTTTCTTTGTTCCTTTCCCCTTTGTGAAAGGAGGAAAATGAAAAAAATCATAAACCAAAACCTCATCTTGCTTATTGTAGTCTCCAAGTTTATAATGCATGTTTATTGCTGCAAACGGCACTTGTCATAAATGTACATTTCTGTTCTCTTTTGCAGCTTTTGGAATTTCGATGCTCTTTTCCAGCCACAGCAACACCCTGCTCGTGATTCACATGATACTTTCTTCTTGCAAGGTTATTGGGCTTGATGATTATTGAATCCTATATCTGCTCCGTCTAATTGTCATCTTATGGTTATATGGCAATAACATGTATAGAACCTTCCACTACGAAGTGGCTACCTGAAGATTATGTTGAGCGTGTTAAGCAAGTTCACGAATCTGGTGGTTATGGGTCCAGAGGGTATGTTGTATATATATATTGTATGTATTCTCAACTTGGTGTCTAACAATAAGATAGTAATAAGATTTGTCTGTTTCAGGTATGCATATGATTGGAAAAGAGAGGAAGCAAACAAAAATCTCCTGAGAACTCATACCACTGCTGTTTCCTCGAGGATGCTGTACTCGCTTGCTCAGGTTTAAATTTCTTACTGTTTTTTAATTTGCCTTTCGATAATGCCGTTTGTAACCTTTTTTTTTTTGGCCTTTTGCTATTATGTATACTTTTCTACTTGGAATGGCCAAAAAAAATTAAAAATAAATGTAAGCTTACAAAAGTTGTTAACAAATACATGATTGTATATATATATGAGAGGTTCAAGTTACACTTGTGTTAGATTATGAAGTTTTACACCAATATATAACTTTTTCTCAGATTCATAATTTATCAATTCTGCCGTTAGATAAGCTATTTTTATTGTGTTTATCAAGCGTACAAAGTTTCAAATCAATCCGATATTTTTAACCATATAATCACTATTCTTACTTTTACTTATTTTTTGTAAGGTTCATAATTTAATATACAACATGATTATGATGAGGGACTTCTGCATCTCCGATTAATTTAATTTGTTGCACGCATCTTTAAGATATTATAATTAATTAATTCAATAGCTAGATTGATAAATTATGAAATCGACAGAAAGTTACACCAGGTCTAACTTGAACCTTCCCCTATATATTTACATATATTTATTTACAGCCCCTCTACGAAGGTCCTCTATTTAAGAAAAAGAAGGAACATCCATTTTTAGGGGTAAATAGACGGATTTTGAAAGGAATTTAGCATTTGTGGTCTCTATGACTAGTAGATTATCTCTAGAAATTTCAATCTAGAAGTCGATGTAATGGAAAATTGATATATATGTGCAATTTCGGCCTTTGACATTTTTGATTGTTATCTCTCACCCACTTGTAGATTGATTTTGGAGTTAATTACATATCTTACACCTAAGTTTCACAGTTTCCCACTGTGGTCTACAAAGTTCCAAAATGCTCTCATAAAACCCATAAGTTTCTCCTGCGTCCCACTTTGGTCCAAAAATGGAGGGGCTGTAAAATTTTTGACAGAATCTCACACTTGACAACCACGTGATCTATCTAAAGGGAAAAACTGGAAAACAGCATGCCTTTGAGGATTGTAACAGCCGAATCTCTTTAGAGCAAAGGTTACTGCTATTATCTGTCACTTGCTCGTCCCATTTTGAGTACGAGGAAGTCAATTAATTTCCACCAAGTTTGTTGTGAGTATCGTAGTTGGGCTGATGCTGCAACAGAAGTTGCAACTGCCGCTGGGACTACAATTAGGAGAAGGGGCTATGGTACGGTGAAATTGATGTGCTCAAATCTTTGGTTATTAGATAAGTATTTGATGGATGTTATCTACAAGCAGTATAAGTTCAAAGAAATTTGCCTTGCAATTTTGTGTTATTTACTGCTAGGGCAAGGTGATTTTGTTCAGTATCTAATGGATATTGTTGGCCCATAGATCTCTGAGCCTGCACTTGCTCACTAACATACCTTTCTGGGTAGTAACAGTGTATTACATGCAGGGCATAAACAGAAAAGATTTAATTTTTGAAGCAAGCAAAAAAAGTGAGTGAAGTACTACTAACTGTACATTGGGGTGCCAAATTCTTGCAATTCCACTGTACGCAAGTGCCAACTCATTAGGAGAATCAATCGAATATCAATTTAGGGTTTGATTTTTGGAATTTAGGGTCCAATCATGCGCAAGTGTAGACCTCTCAAATACTCTCTCTAAAAATATTTGGGAATTTAGGGTTTGGCTGGTTGTAATACATGGTTATTGGGAAAAGGCATGTTGTTTCCACTTATGCCCCTTCAAATGGGTCATGTGGCGGTCACGTGAGATTCTGTCCATTTTTGGACCAAAGTGGGACGTAAGTGAAACTATTGGGTTTTATGAGTGCATTTTGGAATGTTTTGGAACTAAGTGGGACAACTGTGAAACTTTAGGGGTGAGATATGCAATTAACTCTTGAATTTTTTGATGAAATTTGCTAGAGATAATCTACTGATACTGACACTTAAAAAGGACCAATACAAATATATGTACATATACTATTTTCTTTTGTGGTTGGAGGTGGATTTGACTTTGGGCCATGATACTCTAAAGGTCAAGAGGTGAAATCCTTTTCGGGCCACCCCTAGTTGTGCTGGTGCATACCTGGATTAGAAGGTATACATGTACCCTTGGGGATTATTCCGGTGCTCTAGGAAGCTGGAAAGTCTTAGATATTGTAAGGGCAACAAGTTGTTCTTTCCCCAGTGTGTCATTGGCTCTGTTTGATTAATTGGCTTTAGCTTTTGTTTATGTGATGATGTGAGAAAGATTCTTGTTATGGCTTTATTTTTTAGGGTCTGTTCTTTTTGTGTGATTTTGATTAGGATTTGGTAAATCATGTGATTTATGTAATTTAGAAGTGATCGTTGGCGATAAGTCTCGATATTTTAAAATTCCGTCAAATTTTGAAATCTTGTAAATTACGTGATATCAAAATCCGTTCAAAAGGTTGGAATTTTGGAATCCCGTGTTGAATTACAGAGTTTGAATTTGATCCATCTCTTTTTATAATCCTATCTCTCCTCCATTATTGGTCACTAAGACTTTTTCTCTCCAACTAAAATACATAAATGGATAAGAATCCCACTCAAACTCAACTTACACTACTGTATTTTGAAAATTTCTATTTTTTTTTATAAGAACACCTAAATTGAAAATTATGAGATTTTAAAATCACAGATTTCTAAAGCATATGATTTATCAAATCACATGATTTCAAAGTTTTGTGAAAAGAACACAACCTTGTGGAATTCTAAGCTATATCCTGATGTATTATCATATCTGAGTTCCTGCGAACTGTGATTCCTTGAAGTAAAAATTCTAACTGTTTCCTTGGGTTCTCACTGTGGATTTCAGATAACTGATTGTTTCTTTTGGTTGAAATTCGAGATATATTAGGTGATTTTGAAAATTATCCGAATTAAGAAGGCTTCAACTTTGGTATTTAGTGATGAGGAAAAATACAGAATAAGAGATAAATTTTTTGAAAACAAATTGGGGACTTTTTGTAAACAAGAGGTTCTCTTTGTCGAAAAAAGTTTGTAGGGGGTTAATGTCTAATTTGAAAGATGAAGGTCTTTCTGGTGGGGGTTGATAGGGTCTGGGGGTTAAACTGAGCTATTGCTGAAACTAGGGGAAAATCCTCATTAGGCATTACTCTTGGGGACTAAGTCAGAAAATTCCATTGTTTTACATAAATACCGAGCTTTTAGTGATTACCTGTGGAGTAATTTCACGCTCAACCATTTCTAATTTGTTAAATTATATGTTGGCCTTATATTTGTATCCTTTATAATGAAAGAACAATTGGATCGCGGCCCAAATACCCATAAATGAAATGGAAAGTTTTAGTTGTAACCTATGAAGCATAGACTCGACACGTGACACGCAGTTTTTCTAAAATATAGGGCACGACACGTGGGGGGACATGTTCTTAATTAATTATATATGCAATAAACATTGTAAATATTTAAGAATTCAATAAAATGAAACTAGATTGCAGTAATAACCCAAATACTCAAAACATGATTACTAAATTGTTCCATAATTAAAGCATCAAAAAGCATACATAGACTAAATTGTTCCATAGAATGATAGAAAACAAAAGGAGAATATAAAAAGTGGCCTAGTTGCCTCATCCTCATTTGATGTTGCAATGAAGAAACACTAGGAGTAGTAGCCATCTAAATCAATTATTAAGTATTAGAGACTAATTAAATTCAAGTGTCGGAGAGAGTATCGGAGTGTCCGACAAGTGTCGGGCCCGACACGTGGCCCCCAAGAGAGTGTCCGTGCTTCATAGGTTGTAACAGAAAAAATGAGTAAAAAAAAATAAATAATTTAGGCTTGGGGAAATGTTTAGAAGTCGTGTCCAATCCAAAACCAATTGGCAATGGGTGGAGTAGCCCTTGGATCTTATATATTGTCTTGCAAGGGTCTGATTTCCAGATGTTGGATTTATAGTCTCAACATGTCTTTATAAAGGATGACTTATTGGTCCATAGAGAGGAAAAGTAGGAGTACAACGAAATACACGGAATTTAATTTCTAATGTAAGATCCTTAACTGCAGTTGAGTGGACTTTATATTCAGCATTTAGCTTTTGTCTTATGTAGCTAGGTCAAACAATGATTTGGCCATCGTTGATGCTGCTATTCAGTCATAGTTTTGCTGTAGAAGTTTTGAAAATCTATGATCGACTTATTGGTGCCTCATAACTGTCTTTCAAGTTTAAAATTTTGTGTTAATCATTATACTTTCGGCTACTATCTACAGAAATCTTTTGCTGCCAAAAAGTACTACTCTGTAGATCGCGTGTTCAGAAATGAAGCTGTGGATCGAACACATCTTGCAGAGTTTCATCAAATAGAAGGTAATTCTGTTCCCTTTCGTAAGAAAGATATGATCGCTAGGTTCCTCTGTTGTTCACGTGAATCGAAATGTAAATCCATTCATGATGTTTGGCATCAAGCCTTAAACTAATCAGAGACTGAAGCCTTATTGCAAGAACTTAACTTTGATTGGCGTACATTCAATAGCACCATAGTGGTGGGATGTGACCCAAAGCCTAGTTCTTATGTCAGCCAGTATTGTGTCATTTTCTGTTGTTTATGTTGTAATGAGTCACTTTGTCAGCTTAAAACAACCTAATGTATGGAAGTAGAAGGAAATGTCCATGGTAATGAAATCAAATGATATCTTAGTGTGTTGAAAATCTCCACGGCCCTGCAAAGGTGGCTCTTAGTCAGGGTTGGTTTGGACTCAGTTTTAACTCTGATCTCTATTTTATTCTATACTGCTCTAGCTTGGGGTGAACATATATCTGAACCATTTTAACAACGTTTAAGGGTCGATGTAACTCCATTTGGGAGAGACATATTAGACCTTTTAAGTATTTCCCAGCTAACCCTGAGGGGATAGCTGAGTAGCATGGGCCGGCTCTAGCCTTACAACCTCAAGTGTTCAATCCTCTTGGGCAACCTCCTATAATGTGTCCAGGTGCATGCTGTTTGGAGGGTCTAAATGCACCCTTGGGGATTAGTCAGGTGCCCTGAAAGGCCTGGTGCCCCCCAAGTTACACACAAATGAAAATATGAAATCCCAGCACTATATTTTGATTCTCAGCCGACAAAAATCATCCCAATATAAATAAAATCATTAACACGTGGACTGCCTTTTTCTCATTTCAGGACTAATATGTGATCGGGGCCTTACCCTTGGCGATCTGCAGGGAGTTCTGTATGACTTCTTCTCCCGTCTCGGTAAGGCAGTACTTCTATGCTATCTGAAATTGATAGTCCTCCTTCTGTTTTTGGGACGTCTCAAATTCCCATTCCCATTTCATTTTTGAGACATAATCAATGTACCGATTCTCACAATGGAAAATACGTTATATCCTTGACCATTGATTAGATTGAAATTGGTGTTTTCTTAAAAATTTGAGACATAATCAATGTACCAAATCTCACAATGGAAAATAAGTTATATCCTTGACCATTGAAGTCAAAGTTGGTGTACAAATTTGAGACAGGGAGTAGTTTAAATTTTGACGTTGGAGATGTATTCATGTACTAGGAGAATAAACCATGTTCAACTATCTATATCTTCTTTACAGGTATGTCTAAGTTGCGTTTCAAGCCTGCCTACAACCCATACACTGAACCCAGCATGGAAATATTTGGGTAAATTAACCTTGATTTTTGTCCAATAGCTAGGAGTGTAGCATTTCTTGGAGTGAGCAATTAGATTAATCATAATATGTTGTGCAGTTATCATGAAGGTTTTAAGAAATGGGTTGAAATAGGAAATTCTGGAATGTTTAGACCTGAAATGCTTCTCCCAATGGGACTTCCGGAAGATGTACGTGTTATTGCCTGGGGTCTTTCCCTTGAAAGGTAACAATAAGTTGTTACATTTTTACTATTTTTTGTTCACTCTCGGTATTTGTGGGGTATACAATTACATTTTAGTAGTAAAAAGAGTTTTCATTAGCATGTGATTAATAAATTATCTGTCAACCAAGAAATTAGAAGGAATCGTCGTAAGTACCAGTGTTTTATTATTGTTCATGTTGCTGTTGTTTTGGAAAATGTGGTTGAGTAATTATTTCTCCGTAACTTCCCTGGCCAATTTGGAAACACCCAGTCAAGACCTGAAGTCAAAATATTACTTGCAATGATTGCTTTTCTTAATTTTTAATCGACCAAAGAGTTGTAGAAAATTGGACCTACGTTCCTAGAATCCATGTTTGGGTTGTAGAGACAGTGAATTTAGAGCATCTATAAAAGATAGAGTAGGTAGGATAAGTTTGTGATACTCCCCTCCATCTCAAATTGATAGTCTTACTTTGAATCCAGTAATTTTAAAGGTAACAATACTTTCAATCTAATCCAATGGTAAAAAGTTTAACTTATTGTCTATTTTGAAATTTGGTACATTGATTATGTCCCGACAAGGAAAGTGAGACTATCGTTTGAGATGGAGGGAATATATCACTTGTAGAGAGATTAGAAAAGGTAGGATAAAACACTGTTGCAAAGTATAAACTTAAGTTCGATAACGTTCATAATCATACGTATACATTGTGCCTTTTATGACATGGCGGTACTTCTTTGTGCCGTTTGGGACCTAGCCAGATTTCAGTGAACCATTTGAGTCTTAAATGGACCTCGTAAGTCCTGTTGAGCTCACTTTGAAACGGCCCTCTGAAAGCCATTTGACTGTTCGGCTCCATGCAAACCGTTTGGCAACTTTTTTTAATGCATATTAGACAAGTGGAGTTGTAACTGTTGTGGGAACCTCAGAGTAGGTAATACACCATCCCTCCCTAATTAAGAGTCTATGTTTGACTTACTTTTTTTAAAGAATGTTACTGATTTCATCACAATCAATGGTTTAGAACAAAGCTTGTTTCCTTCTCTTAGTTTTGGACCTTTTGGTACAATCATGTTCTAAAAAATAAAGTGGACTTGTAATTTGGGACATCCCTAAAAGGAATAGTGGTCTCCTAATTTGGGACGGAGCATAAGTTTATCCTACTCTATCGTACGGTTTGGAGCTATAATGGATGCTCATATGCCTAAAAGGAGAAGTAGGAATAAACAAGAAGCGAGGATCATACTATAGTGTGCGTGGGTGCACGTGGATTCCACATGCCCCCTTGTGGAGTAATTGAGTGGTTCTGAGAGGCCTGGATTTTGCAGTTTATTGGAAAACAGAAGCAAAGTTTGAACTACTAAGGAAGTTGTGTGAAACCAAAATTACTAAATAACTCTTGTATATGTGAACCAATACAAGATTTTCACAAAAAGATGGGTTTGAATGAAAGTTCGCGGAAGTGAAGTTTTTAGAAACTTAATATTTTCTCTCTTTAAAATAGTGGAGTAAAGTTCCGAGGGAGAATTATACATTTATACCCTATAAATGTTTAAACCCCTTGAATTCTTTTTGAGGCAATCTTAGAGAGGAATTTTAAGATGTCAAACATATTGTTGTTGTTACACGCAGGCCAACAATGATTCTATATGGAATTGACAACATCAGAGATCTCTTTGGACACAAGGTACATCCAGCTTTCTCCTTCATCAATATAATATGAGATCAATCATCATCCATTAAATTAAGGCAAAAACACTTTTTTGTTTTACATTTTTAGGATAAGCAATAATTGTATTATGTTCGCAGTCGGTATTTTTTGTTATGTTTTGTTTTTAGGACAACAGTAATTGTGTTGTGGTTTTTTAGTCCCTACTTTTCTAAAGGGTTTGTACATGTGCTGTTTGTTTAAAAGATGAACTAATAACATAAAATTTGATTGTCTTTACTTGTGTAACATTTATTTTAAACAAGTCATCGGGTATTACTGTATTTTGGCCATTTTTTTGTGCATAGTAAGTGTTTACATGTGTCAGCACATTAATTTCCAGAAAAAAGGACTGAAAACATAAAGCAATTATTCTTATCTTTTTTTTTTATTGAGGTGTATTAAGTTTCCTTTATTCTCATTCACCCTTAAATTAAAAGCACAGACGATAAAATGGTTGGCATGATTTTGATTTTTGCAGGTGGATCTTAGCCTCATCAAGAGTAACCCTATATGCCGCATTGGCCTCGAGTAGTAGAAGAACTACAATAATGTTTTACTTGCATTGCTTGCCTTATCTCTCTGCTGGAACAAAATTGGAATATGAAGAAATATGAAACGAACATACAAGTGATTAAATACTCACTACCCCCTTTTTAGTCTTTTTTTAAGTTATCAATTAGACACACACAAAAGGATTACCCTTTCACAAATTTTGACTTACCATCACTGCACCAACATTATGTAGTTCTTGGAAAGCGCCATATTCAGCTGTGGTTCTTAGGAACTGTTTTTAGCCGAGGATTACATTAACCATCCCCCCGCGGGGGGAAATTATGGGTGGCTTAATTGACAACTATGCAGATTCGGTTGTAATGTAGACTTAATTATACCTTCTTGAGCGGCACTGTGTATTCATTCCATTTTGATTGCAGTTCTTTTATTTTTTTTTCAATATAGGGTCATGTTAACAGGTGCCCTAAGGGCACGTGTTACGCATTTATAAATAGAAAAAATTAAATTATACCATGCATTAAATTAGGTACAGATTTTCATGCAAAGTGGTATTCTTTTCATTCATAGTATAGTTAGGGCACATGTTATCATTTTCCATAATTAACAAAAAGATTAAGGTTTTAAGGAGTGATAGAGGTGGTGAATATGAATTTTCATTTGAACATATTTGTTCTGAAAATGGAATAATACACCAAACTAATGCTCCTTATTCGCCTCAATTTAATGGAGTTGCTAAATGAAAAAATAGAACTCTTAAAGAGATGATGAATGCCCTGTTATTAAGCTCTAGGTTACCTCAAAATTTTTGGGGGGAAGCTATTCTTTCCGCTAACTTTATTCTTAATAAAATACCTCATAAGAA
This sequence comes from Lonicera japonica, assembly GCA_021464415.1. Classification (NCBI taxonomy): domain Eukaryota; kingdom Viridiplantae; phylum Streptophyta; class Magnoliopsida; order Dipsacales; family Caprifoliaceae; genus Lonicera; species Lonicera japonica. The sequence goes on from JAKCWG010000520.1 coordinate 49,108, forward strand.
AACTCACAAAACTCCTTATGAATTATGGAAATGTCATAAACCTTCCTACAAATACATGAGAGTGTGGGGGCGCTTAGCAAAAGTGGTAGTTCTAAAACCTAAAACGGTTAAGATCGGATCAAAAACCATTGATTGCGTATTCATTGGTTATGCTAATAACAGTAGTGTTTATAGATTTTTAGTGATTAAATCAGATATCGCTGATGTACATGTAAATACGATTATAGAATCAAGAAATGCTTCATTTTTTGAGGATATATTATCGTGTAAAACTGTACAAGGTGTAAATACACAAAAGAGATCACATAATGATGCTAATATCTCGGATTCACAAGACATTAATTCGAATAATGATCTAGAAAATGTGGATGAACCAAGACGTAGTAAAAGGCAAAGAATTGAAAAGTCATTTGGATCCGATTTTTCAACTTTTTTATTAGAGAATGAACCTCAAAGCTTTAAGGAAACTATGTCATTTCCTGAAGCCTCATATTGGAAAGAAGCAGTGAACAGTGAAATTGAATCCATAATGCAAAATCATACTTGGGAACTCGTGGACCTTCCACTCGGAAACAAACCATTGGGTTATAAGTGGATCTTCAAAAAGAAAATGAAAGCAGATGGTTTAATTGACAAATACAAAGTCAGACTTGTTTTACGAGGATACAAACAAAAGGAAAGGTTGGACTATTTTGACACTATTTCACCGTATCTAGAATAACATTTATTTGGATGTTAATTGCTATAGCCGCATTAAATAATCTTAAAATCCATCAAATGGATGTAAAAACGTGTTTCTAAATGGTGAATTAGATAAAGAAATATACATGTAATAATTTGAAGGTTTCATTGTTCCTGGTAAAAAGAATAACGTGTGTAAATTTGTTAAATCTTTATATGGATTAAAACAAGCACCAAAGCAATGGTACGGAAAATTTGACAATGTAATGGTGTCAAATGGATTTAAATTCAATGAGTGTGATAAATGTGTTTATTACAAACAAACTCATGATAGTTATGTCATTTTATGTCCATATGTAGATGATATGCTTATTATAGGCAGTAATGATAATATCATTAAAACTACAAAGCAAATGTTATCTCGACAATTTGATATGAAAGATTTAGGTGTCACGGATGTAATCTTAGGGATTAAAATCACTAAAACACCTAACAAACTTATCTTATCTTAATCTTATTATATTGAGAAAATTCTTGATAAATTCAAAAAGTACAATATAAGCCCGATGAGAACTCCAATTAATACATGTCTTCATTTATTTAAACATTTAGGTAAAGGCATTTTGCAACTTGAATATGCTCGAATAATAGAAACTTTAATGTATGTGATGAATTGTACTCGACTAGATATAGCATACTCAGTAAGTAAGCTAAGTCGATATACAAGTAATCCTATAAAAGATCACTGGAAAGCTTTACTTAGAGTTTTGGGATATTTAAAATATACCCGAAGTTATGGCTTGCACTTCACGAGATATCCTTGTGTCCTTGAAGGATATACTAATGCCAATGGGTTATCAAGCATGAAAGACTTAAATTCCACAAGTGGATACATCTTTACATCGGCAAGTGCCGTCGTATCTTGGAAATCTTCAAAACAAACGTGCATTGCTAGATCGACAATGGAATCTGAATTCATTGCTCTAGATGAAGAAGGAGAAGAAGCCGAATGGCTAAGAAACCTTTTAGAAGATATTCCAACTTGGCCAAAACCAGTGCCCCCAATATGCATACGTTGTGATAGTCAGTTGACTATTGGCAGGGCACAAAATCAAATATATAACGGTAAGTCCCGTCACATACGTTGAAGACATAATTCCGTTAGACAACCACTCTCGAAAGGGGGTTATCACCATTGACTATGTAAAGTCAAAAGATAATATCGCGGATCCGCTGACAAAAGGTTTGTTGAGAGAGCAAGTTGAAAAATCATCAAAAGAAATGGGCTTAAAGCCAGTAATATAACAGTCACCAGTCTGGAAACCAAACCTAATTGATTGGAGATCCCAAGATTTAGGTTCAATAGGCCAACTAAAGTTTGAGTGACATTGTTAAGAGCGCATTGAGAGGTTTATTTCTCTATCCCATTCTTGTAATAACAATGCATACGTATTAGGGTAAGCTCTATGCTTTTAATGATTATCTATGATTTGGGTGCATTTCAAATTTGACATTTTTCATAAAGAATATGTAATAGAAATCACCTATGTGAGTATGAATGGGCAGCTTTTATAAGAATTAAAAAGGTTTGATTCTCTAAAAAACACTCATGAAACCAAGCGGTGTTTAAGGCCAAAATGAACATAAAAGAAGGACCAATTATGTTCAAGGAGAACTGTGTGAATTTTATTGTCTTGGTTTATATATATAAACGGCTGGTAGTTCAAAAACATCAAGTCCACTGAATAGCCAAGTAAACCCGATAGTTTTCACTATAGGAAGTTCAAAGTCTATAGACTACTTTTCTTTACGCTCTTACCCTTCAACTTGTGTCTAACATATTTTGTATAGCCAAATTTCTATTCATGTAGGGGATTGTTGGAAAATAGAATTAAAATTTTATTTTTATTTGAATTTGAAATTTCTCTCTCTATCTCTCTATAACCAACAACAGTTGGTGGGGGAACATATATATATATATGTGGGTTATGTTCTCACAAAGAGATATATAGAGAAAAAGAAACAAAAAACCTCTGGTTATACTTTTTTGCAATACACCAAATACTTAATTGTGTCCAAAGGTTAGTTGGTGGTAGTGTTGCCATTAACGAGCGATACTGTTCTATCATGAGAAGTGACTGTTTCCATTCTCATTAGCATGAAAGTGAGAGAGCAAATTCGTTTTAAGAAAATCGTTATTTTGTGGGGCTTGGTAATTTTCGTTCTTTTTTTTCCAACCATCCGAAAGGTAGATAGAAAGGTGGATTAAATTGGTACATCTGTTCGTCATCCACACACATATATACATATATGTAATGTTATATATATATATATATATTCAAGTGCATCTCATAGTCATCGACTTGGCTTCCGACTGTTTGGAATCAACCATTTTGTAGCCAAGAAACTTGCCGACCACAATTTTCTTAGTGCCGACATCCCCGGTTTTGTATTTCTTGTCTAATCTATCCCAAAGTTCTTTCGAGGTTTGACAAGGGCTATAAACCTTATAAAGGCTGCCGCTTAAACCACCGAGAATGTAATTGTGGCAAAGGAAATTACTATGTTTCCAAGCTTCAACAGCTGCAAATCTCTTTCGGTCGGTTTCATTTTCGTCCAACGTTGGGACTCTTGAATTCTTGTTGATTGTTTGGCAAGTAAGTAAATTTGGTTTCCTTTTTTGCTTCATGTAATTTACTTTGTAATTTTTTATTTATTTCCGCTGTTAATTGAATCCTCGATCTGTTGGTAAATTTGTAAATCTTTTTTTGTTATTAATTTTTTTCTGTCTTAAATTTCAAATTATTTTTTTTCCTAAATTGCATGAAATATAACTCCAACAAATATTAATTTAACCATTTATATATCCTCTTGTTTCCTTGTAAACTCGTATTTCCATATTTGAATGTTTTAATAAGAAAAGTTGTATCGATAACCATTGATACGTACACCAATAAATATAAGGGCAAATTAGTATAAAGCCCTTACTTAGTATCTTAATTAGTACTAAAGACTACTAGGATATTGAAATTATCTGTGAGTCCCTCTAGCCTTAAATGTTATGAAACATTCCATAAATGCATTTTTGTCATGCCGAAACTACCCCTCGATCTCAATCAAATATCCTAATTGCTACATTTACGTATTTAAAATAAGGAAACTAGACTTTTTTTTCCTTCCTTAATTTAAAAACTTAATTTTTGGAAAAATTAAATATAGAATAATTCACACACAAAAAAAAAAAAAAAAACAGTTTAGCATCAGAATTTAAAGAGAGAAAAATATATTAAACAGTTAGTTTCATTTAGTAATAGTGAACACAATTTTTTTTCATTGTCTAACAGATAAATTGTTTTAAAAAAAGAGAAATGACTTCTTGAATATTACAATATGAACATCCAAAATATATGTATTGATTAACGGTTAGGTGGTCTTCAATGGTGACTTTATATATATTTTTCTACGTAAAGTGGCATTACTAATAGGTGAATTGATTTGAAAAAAATATCAAACATGTAAAAAAAATTAAAATTAAAATTGGTATTTCGCCATTAAATGTAACTCTAACTGTTATAAAGAAAGATATTCCGTATAGTATCAGAAATACAGGTGTAGTTTTTGGAATCTATAATTGTTTGGTTTTAGATATAAGTACGTGTTTGCCAAAATGCAAGAATCAATATTAGATTTTAAGAAGTATTTTTTTTTGTTTTTTAAAAACTAAAATCGATACATGAATAAGAATAATTAAAAGACATTTGAGATGTTTATTATTACTTTTGAACCATGCAGATACGCAATGAAGGTAGAGTAATTGTTTCGAAAAAATCAAACAATTATTGCGACTCCTTATTAGTGTCTCATCTCATCAACCAATTTAAATGTGCACAATGATGTTAAAAGCATATGCAAATAGCGGAATAAACTTGTAGGATCCATTAATTCCCTCCATAGTTAAGTATTGAAAGCAAAAGGCTTAACAATTATGTCTCACATAAATCATATTTAAAACTTTAAATTTTTAATGCTATTTAAAATTTGTTCATTAATACTGTTTTCAATAGAATAAAATAAATTATTAAATAACTATAAGTATATAACTAATATTTAACAATTACGGATGTAGACCTAAATTACCAAATATTCAATAATTAATCAATAGTTCAAGAAATACACTTGTAATTAATAATTATGCAATTAATCAACAATATAAATAAAATTCAACAATTAGGAGTTTAGACCTAAATTACCAAATATTCAATAATTAATTAATAGTTCAAGAAATACACTTAATATTAGGCAATTAATAAAGAAAAAAAACTAATTAATATTATGCAAGTAATGAAGGAATAAAATAATCCCTAATTTTGAAAAGTAGATCTGAAAAATATACCTAAAAATATAGTGGGCCGTGCGCGTGGTCGTGGTGGTGTGGAGGCTGAGCAGTGGCGCGTGCGGCGTGATCGTTGTAGCATGGTCGTGTATTTGTGTGAGTGAGACAAAGAGAGGTGTGTAAGAGAGATGAAGAATGGAGAAGTAGGCAAGCAGCTGTGTGAGAGATATAATGAAATCGTTGAGACAGAGTTTGCTTTGTTTAATTTGTCTAGTTTAGAAGTTTTCAAATGGCTCCAAAAGTTTTGCCCGTTAGAGCTACTATCAAGTTTATTTTTCTATACATAAGTCTATATATATATATATTTTCCAAAAAATACCCCATATATAGTAAAAAAAATAGAAACCAACAGGGGCGCCTGCCCCCCCTGCGTGTGTTCAATGGGATGTGAAAACCTATTAATTTTCTCTATGTTAATATTTGAGGCTTGACTCCTTTCCATTAATTATCATATTCCCCCAATTTGTGGGTCAATTTCGAAGTCTAAACGGATAATTTTTATCATGAATATGGTGGAAATGATCTTTATAATAATGAGTATATCATCTCCATACAATTTCATCAGAAGATTCAATTTACAAGTGTGGGTGAGATGATTATCAAAAATGAACATATATATCAAGTTTTTACTACACATATTTATTTAAGGTTTATGTATACTTTCCTAGAAGCCCCGTTCTAGATTAAATTAAATTTTTGATAGAATTTGGTGGACATTATTTTCATCAAATGAATCATCTCCATGAAATTTAATTTTATCAAAAAATTCATTTACTTACTCTTATTTATAAATAGATGGGCTGTGCTTTTTCTTAAAAAAGAAAAGAAGGTATATATATTTTTTACATTTCAAATTGATAATCTTACTTTGCCTTTACTACTTTTTAAGGAATTCCTAATTTCCACATTATCGATGATCAAGAAGGCATGCCCTCTCTGAGTTTTCCAAAAACTCGAAAGGGAGAAATCCTTCGCAGAAAAAAAGCGTCAGATTGCAAATGGGGAAAACCATACCGGAAACTGATGGTGGGGGGAACTTGGCAATTGCAAAAGTTGTGACGGAAAAAGCGGATCATGGTAGAAAATGTGCGAGCCACAAGGAAAGTATTGAGAAAAAAAATACAAAATATGTTCTATCGTAAGATTTAATATATTGAATATATTTAGAAAAAAAAAGAAAGAAAAAAAGTGAGACTAATAATTTGAGACAAGTGAAGTATATATTTATGTATGTATGCATGTATATTTCAATAAAATTATTATATTTATCATATTTGTTTGTAAGCATGTATAAATGTTGTGGGCACAAGTAATTATTTACAAATGTGGGTGGTAGCAAGAATACGAATTATTTTTGAGGTGGAGAATATTGTAGGTAGTAAGGTTGTGTTTGGTTGCTATTTCTTAATAAGATTTTAAAATTTTTTCTTAAAACACAATTTAAAATCAACTCTACTTTCACACTTCCCAAAATTTATTTCACTACACTTTCTCTTTCTAATTTTTTTTTAAAACGCCATAACTTTAAATTCAAAAATCAAAAAATAATAAAAAATATATATTTGAAACCTACTCATCGAGATCTATAAAATAAGATCTATTGTGACTATTTTTTGAAATTTTTTATGCGTTTTTTTCATTGGTTGAAAAAAAGTCAAACAAAACCAAATTCACTTTTCAACATAAAAATTCTAACTCAAAACATTCAACCAAACACCAAATTTTTAAAAAGTTGTCTAAAAAACTTGTCTTGAAACATTAACCAAACACCATTCTCCGTAAATGTTTGAAGTGTTTTTAACTCAAATCGTTTGTAACACAAATAATATTATATGCATGTATAAATATTTTTTTTTTCAAAACATAATCAATATTGCAAACACAAATTATATTTAACATCACATAATTTTATATATCTCAAAAAATTACAAAGAGACTTTCAATCACAAAACCTTATTATTATTGCATAGGAGAAATTATTAATGTGTAATATTTTGATCAAACACCCAATAAAATGAAAATTATTGTATTTATTTGGGTGGGTTACAAATAATAACGCAAGTACATGTATGCCGGTTTACACCAGGAATGCATCTGCAATGAGAAGGTCTATAACTTGCTCCATATTTTGAGGATATTGTTAAAAAGCAATCGATGCCACCACCATTGGGCCCACAGGGTCCGGGTACAACCATTGAAACTGGACAGGTTTTTTCCACTAAAACAAAAAAAATAAATAAAAAATCATCACACAAAAAATATAATTGTGACTTAGAACACTAATGATCAACATCCTTAATCAATTTGAGTCATAAATATAATATAGGGAATTTGGAATTTGAACTATGTAAAATAATTAAACAACGAATGACGGAACGACATTTGTAATAAACATCTCGAAAAAAATTTGTGATGCCTAACATTGTAGAATGGATAAATTTGGTGTTAAAATGCTTTTAGCTTATGTTAAATCAATACATATATAATTTTTGTAGAATAGCGTAAAGTAGTAATCTGAACTATTAGTTTATACAATAAATGGTTCAGATTTATGGAAGAGCTTTTGTCTTTAATGATGACTCATTTTATAAAAAATAATGTTAAAATTAAATCTTAGTTATTTACTTTTATACGAATCTAGAAAAGCTTGATGTTGTACTATCACTTGATGTACTGTTTACTTCAGTAAAAATCAAAATTGTTTTGATATTTTAACATATAATTCAAAAAGCGCAAATAAAAGCATATCCCAATTTATTTTATTTTTAGCTTTTTTAATATGAAAAATACTCAAATACACTCATTTTTTTTTTATTTAGGGGAAGAGCGGGTTCAAACCTTTAGTGAATTGGCTCTTACCCGAAACACTTGCTTCTTCAACAACAAATTGATGTCAAATAGTTCAAGACCAAAAGTATTGAATTGCACAAATCAATTACGGTTTGTAAACTTTTTTAAAATAATTTAAAATTTTGTCAATTTCCATGAAGGCATTATATTGCTTTTGAGAATGGGTAAGTTTTCAAGATATATATATATATATATATATGTGTGTGTATTTTGGAAAGGCTAGAAAATAAGTAAATAAATATATATATATATATATACCTTGGCCTTGGGAGAGGGCAAGAAGACTCAATAGGAGAGCAAAGGAAAAAATAGAGATGGCAAATGATTTCTTCATCATCTCTTATCTACTTGTTTATTATCTATCTCCCACTTGCTTTTTTTTTTGTTTCTTCTCTTAGGGAAGTATGGTGACTTATATATTTTTTTTCATGCAATTCCACTCCTATTTATAGTTATGTGAATGGCCAGATAAAAAAATATTTTAAACTTCAAAAAATGAAACTTGTAAAAATAAAAAAAAAAGGAATTAAATTAAATGACACCGTTACCGTAAATAATTATCGGCAACCTTTTAATTACTTACTAAAGAAAGGAAATATTAATCAATTAAAATAGAATAGAATTTTCAAAAGGATATAAATGTTACATGTAATTGATAGATACAGTTGCATAAATTGAGCGCTCTTTCCTTTCGAGATTTAGGAAAATAATTGGTATTATAGTTACCAGGAAAGCATATTTTCCTGAAATTTGAGATTGTTTAATTTCCGTTCAAACAAGAATTCTCCTTTGCTGACATTGAAAATTCTTATAATTACATTAAATAATATTATCAATAAATTCAAGGTATATTTTTATATTGTCAATGTAATAATGGATATTTAATTTATAGTATTATCTACTAATAAAAGACTGTGCTGTTTATGTTTTCAATTGGAGTAATTATACATGGACATAAATATCTACAGCAAGAAAACTTATAATAGAGGTTTATTGAGCAACGGGAGAAAATGTTTTCTTGTAATCGATGATGTATTCTTGATTAAAACTTTTTACTACAAGTTGGGCTTTGTATCGATTGATGGGCCTATCTGAGTTAGTTTTAATTTTGTAGACTCATTTGCATTCAATTAATGTTTTTTCGGCAGGAAGAGTGACTAATTCCCAAATTTGAGCTTTTTCTAAAGCCTGTAACTACCCAGACATAGTTTGCTACCACAATGGATTAGTACTAGCTTTTTTATAAGATTAGGGTTCATGATAGGAAAATAAAGTGGAATAACAGTGATAACCAAAAGGTGACGGGGGAAGCTTTCTTACCCAGGTGGACTGTCGTATAGGTGGTGGTAAAGTGGATTGACTGACAGGACCAACAAGTTTGACAACATCAGTGGGATGATCCGTTGTTGGAAGCTCGTTTGATGATGGAGTGTTGGATGGTGGTGGTCCTGGTGGATCATGTGGTGGATGTATCAGAAGAGACAAAGGGAGTGGGATTATTAGAATCATTGATGGATGCATTAGAAGAGATAGGAGTAGGGTGATTATGAGGAGAAATGTCTGAATTAACTGATGGTGATAAACGATCGATTGAGGAACTAGTGAACAAAGGGAGTGGATAGTCTTAAAAAATATGAAATTTTAATAGAGAATATAAAATTTTATACTCCCAGAAGATGACATGGCGATAAATATGAAGACATTCAGACACATCATTCCAGCATTTATACCTTTTGTATTCAATCCCATACCCCAAGAAACAACAAAGAAGAGACCGCGGTTCAAGTTTATAATGTTCATGTGGTTGAAATAACACAAAACATGCACATCCAAACAACTTAGGAAGCTATAGGTATGATTAATTCTATATAACCTTTCATAAGGCGATTGGTTTTGAAGATTGGATATCTAAATGCAATTAATTGTATAAACAACTGTAAGTGCTGCTTCCCCCCCAGAAACGCTCAAGGCACCCAATAGAGATAATAAGAGTGCGAATAATGTCAAGTATATGTCTGTGTTTATGTTCAGCACGATCATTCTGTTGAGATGTACCTGGATATGGATATTGAGAAATGGTTCCTTGTTTACGAAGAAATTTAAGAAAATTTGTTTCTTTATATTACATAACATTATCAGCACAAAAAATTTAGTAGAGCGAGAAAATTGAGTTTGAATCATTTAGGTAAAGTTGTAGTAAATTTGGGGCAATTTTGAGCCAACCTTCATGAGATATATCCGGGTAAAACAGGTGTAGTCGTCGATAAAGATAATAAAATATTTGGAACTACTTATAGTGTTATGAGCATAAAGGCCCCAAACATCAGAATGAATAAAATCAAAGGGACCAAAGGGCATATATTCACTTTTAAGAAATGGCAATGCTGGTTGCTTTTCGAGTTAATAAGATAAATAAAAAATAGCTTTAAATTTATGGGATCCTAATTGATCAGTTGATATTAAGGACTGAAGTCAGTTAATAGACACATGTCTAAAGCGGGAATGCCATAGCGTGAGTGACGGACTAGAAAGAGAAGTGGAGGCTACAGTAGATCTTGATGAAATAGAAGGGTTTGATGCAATCTTAGAAGCCTGAGGGGTGCGCAGATGGATAAGTTCAAACATGCATCCAATCTTATGGCTCATCCCAATAACTTTCCCTGTTTGTGAATCCTGCACACGACAACCAAAATGGGAGAATATTACATTTAGTCCAAGCTCACATAATTGGCCAACATATATGAGATTAATAATTAATTTTGGGACATGAAATGTGGCCAAGAATGACAGGTTTAAGGTTGACATTGATCTTATATGATTGACATTTAAATGAGAGCCATCAGTAGTGTTAATAGGAGATAAGTGTGAGAGATGAGTTTTGTCTATAAATATAGTAAAATTAGAAGTCATGTGATTCCAACAACCAAAGTCAAAGAACCAAGAAGTACTTGAGGTCATTGACAAAGTAGAGCTAGATGAGGACAAAACCTATTTAAGAAGCGTGAAAAGCTCATCTCAAGAGACAGACGCATCAAAGTTTCCTAAATTAGTTGTTTGAGATTGTGGTACGTATAGTTAAGTGCATCTGTGAGGATTCATGCTACAATCATCTTGATAATGACTAGCTCCCTTCCTGTGGCAATAATTGCATGTTCTTTTATGACTATTCAAAAGATCATGATCGATCTATGACAATAGGTGCAATTACATTGATATCGTTCGATTTGTAATTATGTTGCGTACAACTGGGACAGAAAAATGGAAGCTATTGTGGAACTAGAAGATGGAGGCATGATTCTGGAGGTAATTGGAATATTTTGATTTAATTTAAAATGGATTGGAAGTTCAGGGGTTGATATAAAAATAACAGAAACTTTTAGGGTTAATATGGATAAAATAGAAAGTTTTGAGGTCAATATGGAAATAACGAAAAAGTCAGGTGTCAATTTAGAAATAATATAAAATTTTGGCTTAAGGCTAATATGGTAGGTCAACACTGGTGTGACTAGGACTGGCTTAGGGCTGACGTGACAGGTTAACGTTGACGTGGATGGATCAATGATGATGTGGTAGACATGTGGCTGGTGACGTGGCTTCTATTATGTGCTAGGTGTGTGGATCAGTGTGAATTGCAGCTGTAGACACTCCGATCCGTGACCCCCTCAAGAACCCTAACAACCATCGAAAAGTATAGTTTTTAGAGTCCGGGCCCCACCCGAGCACCCGAAACTGCCCCGAAGGGGTTTATTGGCCAAACAAACTTGTTTTTAAGGTGGATTATCGCGTGACAAACTAGTTTGTCGCATGACAATCTGTCTTATTTCGCACGACAAGTTCCCCAAACACAGACCAACCACTTTCTGACAAATCAGTCTACCAGAAGGATCACTTCAGTTGTTTGTCGCGCGACATTGTCATAAATGTCGCGTGACACTTACCCTTTTAAGAGAAATGTCGCGCAATAATCCTCTCCCAGCACTATAAATAGGCCAACACCCCCAAGGGTTCAAGGGAGCACTTTGGGATCTAAGAATCCTGTTATTCTATCAAGTATATTCTACGATCATCTCATTTCTGAAGAATTATCGAATCTATTCTTGAAACTCGGCGTGTCTCATTTCTGGAATCGAATTCTTGAAAATATCTGAAGAGGGAAAAGCTTATTATTGCCGGAGATTTCTCTGCTGTATTATATTTTCTCTCTTATTATTATTCTCGTCGGGAAGGTAAAGATAGTCTGTTATAGTATTTAAAATAGGATATCTGTGTACTTGTTTTGTTTTTGTTGTTCTGTCCATGTTTTATTCAAATAAATTTATTGTCAAGTTACAAATAGTCTATTATTTTCAAAACAAAAACCCTGATAAAATCATTTGCAAAACCAGAAAAGTAAGAATATTATCGTTCGGATAAAATTAGGTTTTCAAAACTTGGATTGATAAAACTTACTTAGGAATTAAATTCAGACCTATCTCATCTTTCCCATAGATTACGATATTTCTAATAAAACTCACCTCGAAGAGTTTGAATTCTATATTGAACTAGTTCCGATATAAGATACGAATTTTTCCAAAGTAATCAAAATAAACCCGACATTATTATCCGAGGAAATAATATCGGAATCCCTCTTTAAAAAACACAAGCTTTGTCATTTGTATTACATTTTCAAACCCAAAACAAATTGGATCACGGAACACAAAGGTTTTCACCCCTTTTTTCGTTTTCCAAAATTTAGGATTTTTTATTCAGAAAGTAGTAGGTTGTCAGTAAAAGCATCCAAGTTTTTTAACATAGAATAAACATATAAGATCACTAGAGACCGAAAGGGCGGAACGGGTGCTTAACACCTTTCCAATCCGTAACATAGTTCCCAAATCCTATAAAATCCTGGTTTCGTAGACAAAAGTGTAAAGAAATGCTTTTCTATAGCCTTTTTTCTTACACAACTATTTTTGTCAATTTTCTCGTAAAACGTACTGGCGACTATAAATGAACTCTTACATCTAGAAATAGGATAAAGGGACACCCGATATGAATTATCAACACCTAGAAGCAAATGGAACAACGAAATCTTTTCCGATGATTCAGACGCCCAAACACGGGATCGAGACTCGGGGGTCACATTTGCGGAGTCTCACATTAGTGTTTCCTACTTTCAATGTGTAAGGGCGCGTTAAATGGTCTTTTGGATTGTTTTTTGAATTACTGAAATTGTCGTGGTGAGACAAAGTTGATGGTGTTTGTTTTGTGATGATTAGGGTTCGTTTGGATTTGACAATGATGGTTTTGGGCAGTTGTGTTTTAATTTAAAGTGGCGGTTGGATCTAGAGTGGTTTGGTTCTGGCAGCAGGTGGTTTTAGAGCAGTGGGTTGGATGGATTTGATTTGATTGGATTGGGGTTTGAATGATGGTTTTGGTGCTTAATAGTTTGAATAATGGTTTGGACTGTTTGATTAAAAGATGAAGGCAAAGGTTCATTGAGGCGAAAGCCGTATGTTTTGATGACAAGAGGATCAACGTTTTGATAACATGTTAGAAATAGAGAAAGATGGACACAATTTTGTGTTAAACTAAATGAATAAAACCAGATATAGGAAACTATATATATAGGGATATATACAAGTTTGAAAAAAGGAAAATAAAAAAAAATATAGAAACTATGCAAAGTCAACTATACGACAATCTAGCACATTAAGGATATGGTAACAGATAACCTAGCATATTAAGGATATGGTAACAGACAATCTAGCACATTAAGGATATGATAACAATATATATTCAATAAATGCTAACATAGAAGAAAGTGGGACGAGGCTTAAACTTTGAATTTTTAAATGAGACAAACGAAAATTTAAAGACGGGAGTGAGAAAAAAGACAAATTAAAGATATAAAAGGTCAATTACCCAGCATGCTTACAGTTAAAAACGAAAAAAAAAAAATCAAGAAAGAGAGAGAGAAACATTAGGACACGAACATGATTCACCTTACTAGTTCACGCTACAACATGAGTAAAAATAAAATTAATCAAACACTAATTTTTATCTCAATAAAATGGTATTTGCTACCTTCGAACCACCCAAATTTGTCTCCTCTCTTTACATGTACGATAAATATATAAAATCCTCTTTCACTTGATACAATAGAAAAAGCATGTCATAAAAAAATTATTTGCCAAAAAGTCATAGATTTTAATAATAATAAAAATATGTATAATGATTTACTAAAAATAGTGTTTCCATGTAAAATTTAAGGGTATGCATCAGTTTCAATTCAGTCCAACTTGACTTTTTTTTTTAGTTTCCAATCCGATTTAGTTTAAACATCCAATTATAGGTTGGATTGAATCGAATCAATATCATTTGTTTAAAAAGTTTCCAAGTTTCAATGACAGTTAAAATAAATCTAATTAACAATACGAAAACCAAAATAATATATAAAAAAATCAAAATGTAAACTTAGAAATTTTTGAATTATAGTATTTTCTAAGAAGTAATAATAAAGTTCAAGAAAGTCTTTATAAGTAACTTCGTATTTACATGATGTCATTTTTAAGTGAGATTGAATTGGATTTAATCGGTTTGACATTGGTTTTGTTAAGGTAAAAACCAATCCGATCTAATGTTTAGTCTCCATGAAATTTAATTTTGTCAAAAAATTCATTTACTTACCCTTATTTATAAATAGATGGGCTGTACTTTTTCTAAAAAAAGAAAAGAAGGCATGTCCTCTATAGGGATAGGACGTGTATATATATTTTTTACATCTCAAATTGATAATTTCAGTTTGCTTTTACTACTTTTTAAGGAATTCCTAATTTCCACATTATCAATGATCAAGAAGGCATGCCCTCTCTTAGTTTTCCAAAAACTCGAAAGGGAGAAATCCTTCGCAGAAAAAAAGCGACAGATTGCAAATGGGGAAAACCATACCGGAAACTGATGGTGGGGGAAACTTGGCAATTGCAAAAGTTGGGACGGAAAAAGCGGATCATGGCAGAAAATGTGGGAGCCACAAGGAAATTATTGAGAAAACAAAAACAAAATATGTTCTATCGTAAGATTTAATATATTGATTATATTTAAAAAAAAAGAAAAAGAAAAAAAGTAGGACTAATAATTTGAGACAAGTGAAATATGTATGTATGCATGTATATATATTTCAATGAAATTATTATATTAATCATATTTGTTTGTAAGCATGTATAAATGTTGTGGGCACAAGTAATTATTTGCAAATGTGGGTGGTAGCACGAATACGAATCATTTTTGAGGTGAAGAATATTGTAGGTAGTAATTCTCCGTAAATGTTTGAAATGTTTTTAACTCAAATCGTTTGTAACACAAATAAAATTAATTATATGCATGTATAAATATTATTTTTTTTTCAAAACATAATCAATACTGCAAACACAAATTATATTTAACATCACATAATTTTATATATCTCAAAAAATTACAAAGAGACTTTCAATCACAAAACCTTATTATTATTGCATAGGAGAAATTATTAATGTGTAATATTTTGATCAAACACCCAATAAAATTAAAAATATTGTATTTATTTGGGTGGGTTACAAATAATAACGCAAGTACATGTATGCCGGTTTACACCAGGAATGCATCTGCAATGAGAAGGTCTATAACTTGCTCCATATTTTGAGGATATTGTTAAAAAGCAATCGATGCCACCACCATTGGGCCCACAGGGTCCGGGTACAACCATTGAAACTGGACAGGTTTTTTCCACTAAAAAAAAATAAAAAAAATCATCACACAAAAAATATAATTGTGACTTAGAACACTAATGATCAACATCCTTAATCAATTTGAGTCATAAATATAATATAGGGAATTTGGAATTTGAACTATGTAAAATAACTAAACAACGAATGACAGAACGACATTTGTAATAGACATCTCGAAAAAAAATTATGATGCCCAACTTTGTAGAATGGATAAATTTGGTGTTAAAAGTGCTTTTGGCTTATACTAAATCAATACATATATAATTTTTGTAGTATAGCGTAAAGTAGTGATCTGAACTATTAGTTTATACAATAAATGGTTTAGATTTATGGAAGAGGTTTGTTAAAGTTAAATCTTAGTTATTCACTTTTATACGAATCTAGAAAAGCTCGATGTTGTACTATCACTTGATGAACTGTTTACTTTAGTAAAAATCAAAATTGTTTTGATATTTTAACTTCTAATTCAAAAAACGCAAATAAAAGCATATCCCAATTTATTTTATTTTTAGCTTTTTTAATATGAAAAATACTCAAATACACTCATTTTTTATTTTTAATTTAGGGGAAGAGGGGGTTCAAACCTTTAATGAATTGGCTCATACCTGAAACACTTGCTTCTTCAACAACAAATTGATGTCAAATAGTTCAAGACAAAAAGTATTGAATTGCACAAATCAATTACAGATTGTAACCTTTTTAAAAATAATTTAAAATTTTGTCAATTTCCATGAAGGCATTATATTGCTTTTGAGAATGGGTAGGTTTTCAAGATATATATATATATATATAGATATATACGTGTGTGTATTTTGGAAAGGCTAGAAAATAAGTAAATATATATATATATATATATATGTATACCTTGGCCTTGGGAGAGGGCAAGAAGACTCAATAGGAGAGCAAAGGAAAAAATAGAGATGGCAAATGAGTTCTTCATCATCTCTTATCTACTTGTTTATTATCTATCTCCCACTTGCTTTTTTTTTTGTTTCTTCTCTTAGGGAAAGTATGGTGAATTATATATTTTTTTTCATGCAATTCCACTCCTATTTATAGTTATGTGAATGGCCAGATAAAAAAATATTTTAAACTTTAAAAAATGAAACTTGTAAAAATAAAAAAAGGAATTAAATTAAATGACACCGTTACCGTAAATAATTATCGGCAACTTTTTAATTACTTACTAAAGAAAGGAAATATTAATCAATTAAAATAGAATAGAATTTTCAAAAAGATATAAATGTTACATGTAATTGATAGATACAGTTGCATAAATTGAGCGCTCTTTCCTTTGGAGATTTAGGAAAATAATTGGTATTATAGTTACCAGGAAAGCATATTTTTCCTGAAATTTGAGATTGTTTTCCGTTCAAACAAGAATTCTCCTTTGCTGACATTGAAAATTCTTATGATTACATTAAATAATATTATTAATAAATTCAAGGTACATTTTTATATTGTCAATGTAATAATGTATATTTAATTTATAGTATTATCTACTAATAAAAGACTGTGCTGTTTATGTTTTCAATTGGAGTAATTATCCATGGACATAAATATCTACATAAAAATTTGAATTTTTTTTTAACCAATATATAGCGGACACATTTGATATATCACTTTTTATGTTAGATATTTATATCCCCTAAAATTTATTAAATCTATGTATATATGAACTGTAAGGCATTGAATTCGATTATGACACCAATGTTTCATGATGTTCCTACATGACCCTTATTGCCATTATTGTTTAAAAAGTATGTTATTCTATGATTTGAACACACACCTTTTTCGTTACTAGGAATGATCTTAAGGCATTGATCGAGCAACATCTATTTTTATTCATCTTTTTTATTCTAACTTTAGATCTATCATCCATGGAAATGAGGTGTGCACACCATTGCATATGCTTAGTGACTAGTATTTTAATTTATAGCATCGGTTTTATTATCTTTTTAACTAGGGGATAAATGCCTGAAATAATATTCTCAAGGATAACATAGAAGATTTATCATGTGGATTATTAGGCGAGGGAGAAAAAGAATGAGTAATGAAAATTTTGCATCACACAACTAGCTCCATTGCTCATTTTTAATTAATTGCAATATTGTGTTTCATTTTCATTTAAAAATTGATCTTCCGTTAATTTTTTGGACCGAAATTCCATTTTATGGACGGAATATCCATGCGCCACATGGATTTTCCATCCAAAAGACTGATAGGAATCCAATTTTAGAATGTTAAAAACGGAGAAAGAGAGACATAAATTTATATTAAACTGAATCAATAAAATGAGATACAAGAAACCCTATATATATAGGGATATATACAAGTGTGGAAAAAGGAAAATAAAGAAACTATGCAAAGTCAACTATACGACAACCTAGCACATTAAGGATATGGTAACAGACAACCTACCACATTAAGAATATGGTAACAATATATATTCAATACATGCTAACATCTCCCCTCGAACTTAAGGTGGTAAATGAGAAACCAACTTAAGTTTGGAATGAAGATCGTGTAAACGGCTAAGCGTATGAACTTTGGTGAACATATATGCAGGTTGATCTTCAGAGGTGATAAGTAGAAGGCAAATTGTATTTGTGAGTGACGTGTTAACGAATAAATGACAATCAATCTCAATATGCTTTGTTCCTTCATGAAAAACATCATTGTGGGTAATCTGAATAGTATTCCGATTATCGCAATTGATTATCATGGAAAGATGTTGATGTACTCCCATGTCTGAGAGAAGCCAGTGTAGCCAGACGAGTTCTTGGATAGTATCATCAAGAGCACGATATTTTGCCTCTGTATTGGAGCGAAAAATAAGAGATTATTTCTTACTACGCTAAAATATGAGAGAGTCGCCCAAGAAAATATAGTATCCTGTAATGGGACGATGATCAATAAGATCTCCAACTCAGTCGAAGTTAGAATAGGCGCGAAGTTCTAGCGATGATGTAGACTAGAGTGAAGACCATGTAACATATTCCTTAAATGTATCGAAGAATGTGAAGGACAGTTACATAGTGGGTAGATCGAACTGACTGACAATATGAACAGCATAAACAACATGTGCGATATCTGGACGAGTGACTGTGAGATAAACTAGGATGTTAACTATCTGTTGATACAAGGTAGCATCACTTAAAAGATAACCATCAAGAGGAGTAAGACGAAGATTCATTTCCAGAAGTGCAGGGGCGGTCTTACAGTTGGTGAAGCTACCACGGGAAAGAATATTAGAGGCGTACTTGGCCTGAGAAAGATAATATCCAGCAGAATTAAACAAAACTTCAAGACCCAAAAAATAATTTAAACGCCTAAAATCCTTCATCTCAAAATGTTGACTGAGAGATTGTTTGAGTTCAAAAATTCCCGAAATATCATCCCCAGTGATAATCGTGTCATCCACATGAATAATGAGGAGTGTGATACCTGCTTGTATTTTTCTGATGAATAGCTTGTAATCATGAGTACTTGAAACAAACCCCAGTTTCTAAATGGTGGAGCTGAACCTTTTAAACTAAGCATGAGGGGCTTGCTTTAACCCATATAATGCATGATGAAACTTGCAAATTTGAGACGAGAAGTGGGAAAAACCTGGAGGAGGTTTCATGTACACTTCTTCTGATAGATCACAATTCAAAAAAAATATTTTTCACATCCATCTGAAATAGGTCCCATTTTTTGATAGCTGTTACAGCAAGAAGACTTCTAACAGAGGTTTACTGAGCAACGAGAGCAAAGGTTTTCTCGTAATCGATAATGTATTATTGATTAAAACTTTTTAGCTTTGTATCAATCGATGGGCCGATTTGATTTAGTTTTAATTTTATAGACCCATTGGCATCTAATTGATGTTTTCCCGACAGGAAGAGTGACTAATTCCCAAGTTTGAGTTTTTTCTAAATCCTATAATTACTCAGACATAGTTTGCTATCACAATGGATTAGTACTAGCTTTTTTATAAGATGAGGGTTCATGATAGGAGAATAAAGTGGAATAACAGTGATAATCAAAAGGTGATGGGGAAACTCTCTTACCCGGGTGGACTGTCGTATAGGGAAAGGTGGATTGATTGACAGGACCAACAAGCTTGACAACATCAGTGGGATGATCCGTTGTTGGAAGCTCGTTTGATGATGGAGTATTGGATGGTGGTGGTCCTGGTGGATTATGTGGTGGATGTATCAAAAGTGACAGAGGGAGTATGATTATTAAAATCATTGATGGATGCATTAGAAGAGATATGAGTAGGGTGATTATGAGGCAAAATGTCTGAATCAACTGATGGCAATAAACGATCGATTGAGGAACTAGTGAACAAAGGGAAAGGAGAATCCTTAAAAATATGAAATTTTAATAGAGAATAGAAAATTTTATGCTCCCAGAAGATGACATGGCGAGAAGTATGAAGACGTTTAGACACAGTATTCCAACATTTATACCTTTTGTATTCAATCCCATACCCCAAGAAACAATAAAGACAAGACCGCGGTTCAAGTTTAGAATGTTCATATGGTTAAAATAACACAAAACATGCACATCCAAACACTTTAGGATGCTATAGGTAGGATTAATTCTATATAACCTTTCATAAGGTGATTGGTTTTGAAGATGGATATTAAAATGCAATTAATTGTATAAACAGCTGTAAGTGCTACTTCCCCCCCCAGAAACACTCAAGGCACCCACTGAAGATAAGAAGAGTGCGAATAATGTCAAGTATATGTCTGTGTTTACGTTCAGCACGACCATTCTTTTGAAATGTACCTGGATATGGATACTGAGAAATGGTTCCTTGTTTACGAAGGAATTTAAGAAAATTTGTTTCTTTGTATTACATAACATTATCAGCACGAAAAATTTAATAGAGCGAGAAAATTGAATTTGAATCATTTGGGTAAAGTTGTAGTAAATTTGGGGCAATTTTAAGCTAACCTTCATGAGATATATCCGAGTAAAACAAGTGTAGTCATCAATAAAGATAAAAAAATATTAAGAACCACCTATAGTGTTATGAGCATAAAGGCTCAAACATCAGAATGAATAAAATCAAAAAAAC
The DNA here is from genome assembly GCA_021464415.1 of Lonicera japonica. Lineage (NCBI taxonomy): Eukaryota > Viridiplantae > Streptophyta > Magnoliopsida > Dipsacales > Caprifoliaceae > Lonicera > Lonicera japonica. The sequence continues at coordinate 69,854 of JAKCWG010000520.1, forward strand.
TAAAGGACATATATTCACTTTTAAGAAATGGTAATGCTGGTTGCTTTCTGAGTTGACAAGATAAATAAAAAATAGCTGTAAACTTAACGGATCCTAACTGACCAGTTGATATTAAGGATCGAAGTCGGTTAACAGACACATGTCTAAAATGAAAATGCCATAGCCTGAGTGAATGACTAGAAGGATAAGTGGAGGCTACAGTAGAACTTGATGAAATAGAAGGGTTTAATGCAATCTTAAAAGCCTGAGGGGTGCGGAGATAGATAAGTTCAAACATGCATCCATCTTACGGTTCATCCCAATAACTTGCCCTGTCTATGAATCTTGCACACGACAACCAAAATAGGAGAATATTACATTTAGTCCAAGCTCACATAATTGGTCAACATATATGAGATTAATAATTAATTTTAGGACATGAAATGTGGCAAGGAATAATAGGTTCAAGGTTGACATTGATCCAATATGATTGACATTTAAATGAGAGCCATCAGTAGTGTTAATATGAGGTGAGTGTGAGAGATGAGTTTTGTCTATGAATATAGTAAAATTAACAGTCATGTGATTCCAATAACCAAAGTCAAAGAACCAAGAAGTACCTGAGGTCATTGACAAAGTAGAGCTAGATGAGGACAATACCTATTTAGGAAGCATAAAAAGCTCATCTCAAGAGACATATGCATAAGAGTTTCCTAAATTAGTTGTCTGAGATTATGGTACGTATGGTTAAGTGCATCTATGAGGATTCATGCTACAATCATCTTGATAACGACCGGGTCCCTTCTTGTGGCAACAATTGCATGTTCTTTTACGACAATTCAAAAAATCATAATCGATCTATGACAATAGGCGCAGTTACATTGATATCGTTCCATCTGTAATTATGTTGCGTGCAACTGGGATAGAAAAATGGAAGCTATTGTGGAACTAGAAGATGGGGGCCTAATTCTGGAGGTAATTGGAATATTTCAATTTAATTTAAAATGAATTGGAAGTTCAGGGGTTAATATAAAAATAACAGAAACTTTTAGGGTCAATATGGATAAAACAGAAAGTTTCGAGGTCAATATGGAAATAACGAAAAAGTCTGTTGTCAATATAAAAATAATATAAAATTTTGGCTTAGGGTTAATGTGGCGATGGCGTGGTATGTTAACACTTGCGTGACTAGGACTAGCTTAAGGCTGATGTGACAGGTCAACGCTGATGTGGATTGATCAATGATGATGTGGTAGACATGTGGCTGATGACGTGGCTTCTGCTATGCGCTAGGTGTGTGGATCTGTGTGAATTGCAGTGTTTCCTACTTTCAATGTGTAAGGGCGCGTAAAATGGTCTTTTGGATTGTTTTTTGAATTACTGAAATTGTTGTGGTGAGACGAAGTTGATGGTGTTGGTTTTGTGATGATTAGGGTTTGTTTGGATTTAACAATGATGGTTTTGGGCAGTTGTGTTTTAATTTGAAGTGGTGGTTGGATCTAGAGTGGTGTGGTTCTCGCAACACGTGGTTTTGGAGCAGTGGGTTGGATGGATTTGATTTGACTGGATTGGGGTTTGAATGATGGTTTTGGTGCTTAATAGTTTGAATAATGGTTTGGACTTTTTGATTAAAAGATGAAGACAAAGGTTGATTGACGCGGAAGCCGTATGTTTTGATGACAAGAGGATCAACGTTCTGATAACATGTTAGAAATAGAGAAAGAGGGACATAATTTTGTGTTAAACTAAATGAATAAAATCAGATAAAGGAAATTATATATATAGGGATGTATACAAGTGTGAAAAAAGGAAAATAAAAAAAAAATAAAAACTATGCAAAGTCAACTATACGACAATCTAGCACATTAAGGATATGGTAACAGACAACCTAGCAAATTAAGGATATGATAACAATATATATTCAATAAATGCTAACATAGAAGAAAGTGGGACGAGGCTTAAACTTTGAATTTTTAAATGGGACAAATGAAAATTTAAAGACGGGAGTGAGAAAAAAGACAAATTAAAGATATAAAAGGTCAATTACCCAGCATGCTTACACTTAAAATCGAAAAAAAAATCAAGAAAGAGAGAGAGAGAGAGAGAGAGAGAGAGAAACATTAGGACACAAACATGATTCACCTTACTAGTTCACGCTACAACATGAGTAAAAATAAAATTAATCAAGCACAAATTTTTATCTCAATAAAATGGCATTTGCTACCTTCGAACCACCCAAATTTGTCTCCTCTCTTTACATGTACGATAAATATATAAAATCCTCTTTCACTTGATACAATAGAAAAAGCATGTCATAGAAAAATTATTTGCCAAAAAGTCATAGATTTTAATAATAATAAAAATATGTATAATGATTTACTAAAAATAGTGTTTCCATGTAAAATTTAAGGGTATGCATCAGTTCCAATTTGGTCCAACTTGATTTTTTTTAGTTTCCAAACCGATTTAGTTTAAACATCCAATTATAGGTTGGATTGAATCGAATCAATATCATTTGTTTAAAAAGTTTCCAAGTTTCAATGACAGTTAAAATAAATCTAATTAACAATACGAAAACCAAAATAATATATAAAAAAATCAAAATGTAAACTTAGAATTTTTTGAATTATAGTCTTTTATAAGTAGTAATAATAAAGTTCAACAAAGTTTTTATAAGTAACTTCGTATTTACAGGATGTCATTTTTAAGTGAGATTGAATTGGATTTAATCGGTTTGACATTGGTTTTATTATGGTGAAAACCAATCCGATCTAATGTTTAGTCGGTTTTCTAAAAGGCAAACCAATCTAATCAACTAGTTTTATCAAATTCAATCAAAATTAAATTAGAGTAAATCGGACAGTCGTTTTGAACGATTTGAGTTAGGTTCTACGCACCCTAGTAAAATTACTGGGTAGAGGATTCAAACCTCTGTCCACCTATTTTTCTTTAAAATAAATTAACTAAGATCGTAAATTTATAAAGGTGTCATCCACATTTCAAGTAGGGCAATATAATTAGATTCTCCGCACCCTAGTAAAATTACCGATGCTCATTTTCTTATTTTTAACTACTTTAATACCCATTTTTGCCTGCTCCATCAGTTCGACCAAATATGTCCGTTTAAGGTGGAGTTTGATAAAACATCTGAAAACTGAAATTGAAAACTGAACTGAAAACTAAAACTAAAAAAATTGTTTGTTTACTTCTGAAAATTGTATCTGAAAAAATGTTATTTGTTTGAATATAACACATCTGAAAACTGATTTGTTTTAATATGACAATTTTGCCATTATTAATCTATTTAGATCACATAATTAGAGCTTTAATGAGGGTAAAATAGGTATTTTATAATAAGGAGTTTTAAGTTTCAGATTTAAGTGGCAAACTTGCCACTTAAAATTTTAGATGCAAATTTTCAGATTTAAGTGACAAATCACTTAATTTTTTTGTCAAACAAACAACTTTCACACCTTCAAATTTAAGTAGGCAAAACAAACAACCCCCAAGTCAAAATAAAAGTTAGAAGTGTTATACCCAAAATGCCCTCTTCTTTACTCAAACAACATGATGCATTTTTTTTTGGATCTCTCTCACACGTATTAACACTATCTCCTACAAAATTAGTATATGCCGCCCAGTAAATTCGCATTTGCAACCCAAAAAAGTTAGTATCTGCCACTGAAAAAGATAATTTCCACTTCACAGTATCAAATATAAATTATATTGAAGCAATATTTTCCATTGCATTTACAACTTACAATAAGTTCTCAGAAAAAAACCACTTGCATTAATAAGTTGGGCGGCAAATAACACAACCTTTCTTTATTTTCCACATATATTAACTTCCTTGAGAAGTAGACCGGCGCCATACATAAAATGCCTAAAGCCGCAACCTTGAGGCTGGAGTTGTTGAAGAAGGTGCGCTATGTACAAACATAAATATATGTCACTAAGTTGAAAATTTTTAATGTTAAGAGCATCAACAGTGGTTTCAATTGTGTGTAAAGTATGATACAATAAATTCATCCTACTTCGTCTAGGAAAAATTTCAACCAAACAGGTTGTTTGGTATCAAAAGGCCGCGGGGAAATCCCAGACGACCAACTCTTGTCCGTTTGGACCCAAACGTATCAGACTTGTACGTTCCAAACGGAAGAGAGTACGTTGACATTATCCTTACGCTATTTTATAGCCCAAACTGCTGTGGACGCTCTATACATAAATTATTGCATACTTCTAAATCAAATATTACCATTACAATTTACATCATAAAAATATGTAATGTATGAGATGTACGCTTTGTCTTCTTTTTTTCTTTGTTTTGTCAATTAGGCTGGTTATTCTTAACATGACCAGTCAAATCAGACAAAAGCAACACGAACTTAACAGGCTTGAGTTAGTCCTAATGGATTTTGGCGATTCTCATCCCAGTTTAGTATTTCACAAAGGGAAAAGGTAAAGTCATTTGCAGTTATAAAATTGAAACAAAGATTCTGAAGGTAGTTCTATATCTCCCAGTTGCATTGGCAATTAAAAGCTCTACTTAATTTACAAAAAGTTATAAATCATAAAAAGAGGAGAAAATGAGATTGGGTTCTTACCAATGGAATGCCTTTAGTAGCTCTTTCTTCCAAAAACTTTGACGGTTTATAGAAGTTGCCATATAGTTCAGACCACTTCTTCAGACTTGTATATACATGCTTCACTCCAACCATGTCTGCCCAAAAAACAATACCGCCACTGCCAACAAAATAGATTATTGCTTGAGAAGTTCTGTATCGAACAAATTACTGGCACCTTATGAAAAGCTTATCCGCATTTTCTATGGTGTGTAATAAACTAACTGAATACGCACAAGCATAATGTTTTTTTTTCTTTTTTCTTATCGCCGGTGGGGGAAGGGGAGAGAGGATAAACCAAGATGAGAGATTGAGATTCAGGCCACTAGGGCACACTCTCACATGCGAATTGAAGGGTCTGTACCCGGGGATAGACCAACTGATCTAGCAGGCCTGAATACCCTGATTCGTAAAAAAAAATTATTAGTTTCAAAACTTGTTACATGGACCAAAGAGTTTCAACTCTGATCTCTATTTAGCTGAGGCAACCAAGTGTCACTCTTTCCCTCTTTAACTTTCATAAAAACCACAATGTTCTGCTTGTAGTTTCTCCTTTGCTCGTAAATGTTGCAGATTTAGTTTGAAAATTGACATATTTTTTGATAAGAAACGATTTTTTATTGCATCTCAAAAGATAAAACATCAATGGAGAGGCATGGCTAAGACACGGTCGATGAGGGATCCTCTAGACTCAGCCTAAAATAAACAAAGCAATAAATATAAAACGCTGCAAATCTGGGACTGAAAATTTACATTGATGACCAGTTATTTTTTGGATTCTTGGACTCCTACATGACTCTAAGAGGAATTTGTAATTATGTTCATTTTGAAAAACAAGATATGCAAAGGGTGAAACCCAGGGGAGAGCGGGACCCAATTCTAGGATAAGCAATAATTGTATTATGTTCGCAGTCGGTATTTTTTGTTTTGTTTTGTTTATAGGACAACATTAATTGTGTTGTGGTTTTAGTCCCTACTTTTCTAAAGGGTGTGTACATGTGCTGTTTGTTTAAAAGATGAACTAATAACATAAAATTTGATTGTCTTTACTTATGTAACATTTATTTTAAACAAGTCATCGCCAGAGGGATCGGGTATTACTGTATTTTGGCGCTTTTTTGTGCATAGTAAGTGTTTACATGTGTCAACACATTAATTCCCAGAAAAAAGAGGGACTGAAAACATAAAGCAATTATTCTAATCTTTTTTTTTATTGAGGCGTATTAAGTTTCCTTTATTCTCTTTCACCCTTAAATTAAAAGCACACAGACGATAAAATGGTTGGCATGATTTTGATTTTTGCAGGTGGATCTTAGCCTCATCAAGAGTAACCCTATATGCCGCATTGGCCTTGAGTAGTAGAAGAAGAACCACAGTATTGTTTTACTTGCATTGCTTATTTGCTTGCCTTATCTCTCTGCTGGAACAAAATTGGAATATGAAGAAATATGAAACGAACATACAAGTGATTAAATAATCACTACCCCTTTTCTAGTCTTTTTTAAGTTATCAATTAGACACACACAAGAGGATTACCCTTTCACAAATTTTGACTTAACATTATGTAGTTCTTGGAAAGCGCCATATTCGAGCTGTGGTTCTTAGGAACAGTTTTTAGCCGAGGATTACATTAACGCTGCCCCCCATTATGGGTGGCTTAATTGACAACTATCCAGATTCGGTTGTAATGTAGACTTAATTATACCTTCTTGAGCGGCACTGTGTATTCATTCTATTTTGATTGCAGTTTTCATTTTTTTCTTTTTTCAATATATATATATATCACTGTTTTGTCATATTCTTTTGTACAACTGAATGGGGGAGTTAATATCTGATTGGGTTTTTGAGGAATTAAAGCCTCCCCTGCATATAAAAATTAGTTTATTTTCATCTTTCCACGTAATTCTAAATTTGTTTTAGATGATTTGAAATGGACCGAGGGCTTAAAGTTAGTATTTACTTTACGTTAAGAGAATAACAAAAATTAAGATATAAGTCAAAGTAACTTAATTAACACAGTTTGAATAATCTTTTGAAACGTTAATGTATATACGCAATTAGAGCTTTTATTGATATCTTTGTCATTTAAACCTATATGTAAAAAGTTGAAACAATTCTCTGCAATAAACTTTGATGGGTATTCTTTGGAAGGCTTATATTGCTAGTGCAGATTAATATTTGCGCCACTGATTTCTTGATGTAAAATATATACAATTATACTTTCCATCTAATTTTGTAGATATCTAGCTACTCGCCACGTAGACAAAGAGGCTTGCGCTAGCTTTAGATCTTAAACTCGATAAATAGAGAAGAGTGACCTGCATTATTTTTTCCTTGAAATTGTATTCCTTCGTAGCATTGTATGCGTGTACAATATTATAATTGATAAGCACTTTTGCAACATATGATTTTGTTTATGTTTGTGTTTGTGTTTGTTTAATTAAATAGGGATACCAAAAACCTTCAACGAGCTTAATTAATAATAATTTAGATAGATATAACGACTTTCAAAATTAAAGTTGATCATGAAAATTTTGGTATTTCCTAAATGAATATGAATATATATGGGAACATTCTCATATATATATATACGTGTTATGCGTACTACAAATGAAAAAATAAACTCAGGTATGATAATTTGTACCATATATATTTAATATATGTTGGGATTTCATTCTTTATACTTATAAGTGTTTGACATATGTCTTTAAGGTATACGTTAACATAACACATCTTTAATATAAGGTTTAACTACTACAAATAATAATATATATATATATTTTTTATTTTAAATGAGATTCTAACTCAAAATTTGGGTCCGGTGGGACTCTACAAATAAGCCTCCTTAGTACATTAATTTCCTATTGACGCACATGATTGAATTTTTGGGAAAGCATGCTAGCCGTAGCTTTACATTTAATTTCCTATTGACGTATATTATTTAAATTTGGGGAAAGCAAGAAATAACTTTACACATCAATTTGCTATTGACGTATATATATATATATATATATGATTGGATTTTGGGGAATGCAAGCTGCATGCCATAACTTATAGTCCCCGTGCATATTCCATAAAACCAGATACCTAAAAAGCTTCTTAAATTAATTCATTCATACACCATATTTTATTTCGAAATTTTTAGTCGGATAAATCTCCAGGTCTAGTTCACACACACGCGAGCAAATAATAATTTTTTTAAAATAAAATTTTCAACTGTTTAATATAATTTTTATGTAAGTTTCTTAAATATACTTACGATTAACATTGCAAATAGCCGTGTAAGTTGTAACATATGGTACGTAGTATTGACTGGCATCAAAAATTAGAAAAGTAAAAAGTCAAGCGTTTAATTCGTATCTTCGTAATTAAAGAAAAATATATAATTATTTGCATGAAAAAGAAAATTGAAAAATATTACAACGTTAGTTATCTTATAATGTTTGTGTTGCAGTTAAATGTGCAGATGAAATAGCGGTTCCACTCGTCAATGTAAACACATGTATTCAAGGTTGGCCATAACCACATAATAAATGTCATGGCGCAAACGATGGTGGCCGCAAGAAAGCTTGCAAGTAATGCTTACAAACATAAAGTTAAGAGTGAATGCTTAGTAGAAGATTATACATACGGATCTGGAGTATATAAACTATGTGTGCGAATTCTTTAATATTATACATCTTCTTTTCGCAATCTATCAGACGATCTACATTGCATCGTCTAACCCTAAGTGAGTCGGATTTATATTTGGCCAAACCTGTCCCAAACCTTACCCGCTGTCATCTGTAATACCGATCGTTTACCGCCTTGATCGATTAAGAAGGGCCAAAAAATGATTAACAAGGTATACATGCCTTTATAATGAAAAATACAATTTAAAGTACTACTCGATCCTTTACTTAAGAATAAAAATGATGGTCCATTTTAAGGGGTGAATTGATGATTTTTTATTTATTTTTTTATGAAATTTAGTAGAAATATATAATTTTCATAACGACTAGATTATCTCTACCAAATTTTATATAAAAAATCAATCTATATAGAAGTGCATTGAAGAAAGATTGATATATACATGTATGAATATATATGTTCGTGTATTTCAATTGAAATTTTTGATGATCATACATCTCACTTGATTTTAGATTAAATTTATTAATAAAATCAACTCATCATGCATGGATATCATCTTTACTAAATTTCATGGAAAAAAATTGTCCATTTACTTCTTGAAATGGGTGGTCGATCCATATTCTTTTCTTAAATTGAGGATTGTCATCCTTAAAATAATGAAGCTAATACACACACACATAGGTGGGTATTTTCTACTATAAACTGTCATTTTTTTTTAAATTAGCACGTTGTAGTTGTATTGAGTGCAACAATCATCCTTCAAATATTATTTTACCATTAATTGCATCAAAGATATTGAGTATCATATTCTTTTTATTTTGTGATAAATTATACTCCTATTGTGTAATTTATTAAGGTACACACGAAGACTCGATAATCACGAAATTCAATAAAACTCAAAACACGACATTAAATAAGTGTAGGGTGTGGGGCTGTGGGCACATGACAGGTTGGTTTCTTAACATTTGTATAGTATGTACGCAAGCATTCCATGCCACCCCTATTTCCAAGGGGACAGAGACCTAATATTTTGTGGTTCAGAGCTACATATGGATTTGAAAAGCAAAGGTATGCCCATGCTTTGCATTAATTCTACTGTTACGTTTGATGCGTCAGATTAGAGGGTTGAATAGGATTATGTAATTTTATTCAGACAGGATAAAACATCATACTCTTAGGCAAGGGCGGATCCAGGATTATTCGAAGGGGTGGGCTGTTACTAAAGTAGAAAATCATAACAAAATAAAATATATTTTTTCATTTATAATATTAAGAAATTTTTACGTCAAAGCATAGTAAAACAACAAAAATACCTATCGAAGTTGCGCCCGACGAGTCTTTAAAGTTTGTTATATATAATAAAGATCTAAACAATTAAGGTTATGTTATATATAATAATAGATTAACATTTAACAATTAACATTTGTCAAGAACTAATAGTCTAATAAATAAATTTATATATAATATATATTAACTAGATTGAACAACATTACAACAATAAATGAACACCTGACTAATAAAATTATTTATTAATGATACATTTATAATAATCTATTTAAAAGTTAAAGAAAAAAAACTAAATTTTTATATAAACAGTGAATAAATATTAATCTAAACAAATATACATTACTGCATAAATATTATATATATATATATGTATAATATTATAAAATATATAAACAAAATAAATAGATGCTGATCAACGTTATAAACCATATATATATAAAATATATAAACAAAATAAATAGATGCTGGTCAACATTATAAAACATATATATATATATATATATATATATATAATATTATAACAAATAAATAAAAGAAGTTAAGAAGATGACAAACCAGGCAGTTTTGGTCAGAGTAGTGCTACTGTTGGCATGTTGCTCTGTGCTCTGCGCCTCTGACAGTCTGACTGCGGTAGCTTCTTCTCTCTTTTTTTTTTTATTTGTTTTGTTTTAATCTATCTTTAGATTCTATTAGGTTAAGTGAATGTGTGGGCTGGGCTGAATATAAAGCTGGCTCAAATTTTAATAGTGCTCTAAGTAAAAAAAAAAATTTGGGGTGGGCTGAAGCCCACCTGTGCCCCCCCTCCCTACGCCCGTGCTCTTAGGTGAGTTTCGTTTATTTGTCTCTCGGTGGAATAAGATGCTTTTGTGGGATAAATAATACGCCATGATATCCAATCATGTCGAACTCTAAATATAAGATAAGATAATTTCATCATTGTCCGTGAAGGTAGGAGAAGTAAGTAAATTTTCAATTCGAGAATATGTAATGGTTAGAGTAGGTAATGTAAAATACTGCTGGGTAATTTAAGGTATGACAAAGTTGAGGTTAGCTAAGTTCACATGCAAGATAGACCCCAAACAATTAGGCGATTAGAGTTGGAATTCCAATCTGACTAGCATTTGGACCTCTCTCCTATACTTACACACTCTCTCTTCCCCTTTAATTCTCTCTTCACTCTCTCTCTCTTCCCCTTTTATTCTCTGTTCACTCTATCTCTTTTAAAATACTATACAATATTTATTTAACTTTTTCTTTTTACCATACCACTGTTCCAACATCCGAGTACGTAGAGCAAATATAACCTACTTATGCATACAACTTTTTCTTTAGTGAACCTTACAAAACAAATAAGTTTCCCAACGTAGATGCTCTTAGCTAGTAAGTGGAGTGATAGATGTGTTGACCTTATACCTAACAAACAATGCAATGATATCATATTATTTTACTCACTTTTTTAACTTCCAATTTTAAATCTCTCTAAAAAATATTGCATTCCTCTGTCTCTCTCAATCGCACTAGTCATATATATATATATATATATGTATATTTGCATTTTTTCAGCTCATTGCATTCTCATCTCTCTCTCTAGTTAATAACTTAATTAAGTGTTTATTGTACAACAAATTGGTCCTAATGGCAAGTGCAAGATTATCCTTCTTTCTTGTTTGTGTTGTTTTCTTCATGCTGAAATATGGTTCAGGGGTGCCTCTTACTCATCTTAAAAGTGCCGTCGCAAAGGGAGCAGGTAAAAATTAGTATCCAACTTAAGAATTTAGTTTGTGTTAGTGTAATTAAGTTTGCTAACATTTCAATATATATAACTTTGCCATATATTTCATCAATGTTTATTTTGCAGTTTGTTTAGACGGTGGTCCACCAGCTTACCAGTTTGATAAAGGCTTTGGAGAAGGAGCCAACAGTTGATTGCTTAACCTAGAGGTTTACTGTTTTATCAAATAATACTTTGTAACAAAATAATCCTTCAACCCAATTTTTTTTAGTGCTGTAGGATATTAAGATTTTACTTTTAGATCGACGAATATTAATATTGATCAACTCTTGATTTCAGGGAGGAGAGTGGTGCGGAACGCCTAAAGACTGCATGAAGCGTACAAATTATCCTAATGGTCTAGGTTCAAGTTTCCGCATGCATAAACATTTGTTCACAGGAATTTTGAGCAAGAACCACACCGAAAACCCAAGTTAGACTTGACTTTCAAGTTATATGATTATTTCCATGATACTTTTGATATTTGATTCATGATCGATTATATACTAAACAATATGTTGTTTGAGTTTTTAGATTTTTATAATTGGAATAGGATTTACGTCAGATACTGCGAGGGATCCTCATTCACTGGAGATTCGGAAGGAGTCTGTGAATTAAATTTTCACAATCAATAGATTTATCTTGTAATTAAATAAACATCATTTTAAAATCAAAAGTACTTCTAGTAAGCATTAATTTATAAGTACGATCTATTTAGATCATTTGTACATTTTATTTAAACTGGTGTAGTGCTTTAAATAAATATGTTTGATTATTTTATTGAATTTTACTAGGGTACCCAACTTTTCTATAGAGGAGCAAGAATTTTTGATGCTATTGTGGAGAAACTACTTCAACTAGGAATGAGTGAAGCATCAAATGTAGGGTTCATCCCCCCCTCTCTCTCTCTCTATATATATATATATATTTACATAGACTTATACACTGGCTTAATTTATTCTTAATGATTCTCTTAATTGTCTATATTAGGTGCTTCTCTCGGGAAACTCTGCAGGTGGTTTAGCTTCGATACTACACTGCGATAGATTCCGAGCATTTCTACCCGTCACTGCTAGAGTGAAATGCTTTTCAGATGGCGGATATTTTATTCACGCGTAAGTTTCAACATGACTTCCTAATTAAGCCCATAACCTTGTTTCTCATTCTATTGAGAGCTTTTCAACTTTTATTTTCTAGACTAACAGTGCAATGTGCTTTAACTGGAGAGATATTTCTGGGAAATATCACTTCGAAGAAGTCATGTTTGATAGGGTGGTTTGCTTACATGTACGATCTCTAGCTCTTCACTTAAAAAAAATACAAAATGATTAACTCTTTTCGTTTTTTTAAAACTTGGTATTGCCAACTTAACTTATTTATTGAACTAAAATGAGAATGATTGTGTTTTTCTATTATTCTCCCCTCTAGGGATCAATCAAGAATTTGCCTCGGGCGTGCACTTCCAAGATGAAACGAGGCTTGGTTAGAATATATAGCAAATTCTTATTTAACGTTAATGTTCGTTCTTTTATTATACATGGATATATACTTTCCAATACTAACAACAATAATCAATATCCTTTCAGTGTTTTTATCCACAGTTCGTCGCCCCATTGATCCAGACACCTCTTTTTATTTTGAACTCTGCTTATGATGTGTGGCAGGTTAGCTGTTCTTGATGAAAGCTCGTTTAGTATTTCCTTTCTCTAAAATTTGTTGATATCTGATTATTTTTTGTTTCCTCTAATTCGTTAACATGATATGATTCAGATTCCCCGCATTTTGGCCTTAACAAATATTGATGTTGGTCGTTCCTGGGTGGGATGTCAATATCAATTTAAGAAATGCTAGTTGAGTCAGCGCAAAATTTTGCAAGGCCGGTCACTCCTATAAACTCTTATGTACATACTTTCTCTTTGATTTCGTAGCGTTATTACTTGGTTAATTAGGTAATTAAGTTTAGTTTCACTTAAAGTATCTAAAAGAATAATAAGATTTAGCAGCCAAATGTTTAGTACATGGCAATACAGTATTCGTCACAAAAAATGTTCTTCAACGTAAAATTCAATATATATGACGGGCTAGAGTTTGTGATATGTGCATGTATATATATTTTTAGAGGTTGATTTTTCTTCTTTCCTTTTGGAAAATCCACAACTCAAATATTTCATGAGTGTCAATCGAATTACGTACAACTAGCGTCAGTATATATATATAGTTTTTAACATCATCCATAATTAGTTACGCTAGTTTTTGGAATTTATTTTTCAGATTTTAGGCATGAAGTCGTGCACGGAGTACTCACCGGGTTGCATAACAACCCATCAGGTGGATATTTCATTAACACATGCTACGCCCATTGCCAATCTTTGCATCATAAGAAATGGCTCTTAGACATTCATTCAAGGGTAAATAACAAGGTAAGAGAGAGACTCCTCCAATATTCATACCATTTTACCCTACTCTGTCTTTAGTTTTTATTGTGTGAATGATTTGGTTGTCTCATAACTTTATTTGCTAATCGATCGAAACAGCTCTTAATAGATTTTCGTTTTGCTTTGCAGTCAATTTCAGAGGCTGTTGGAGAGTGGTACTACGATAGAGGTGTTGTACAATTGATAGATCACCAAAATCGATGGCCACATGAATGTGTCTTGGATGAAGGAGAACCCAATCGTCAAAATAATTATACGTGGCCGGGATAATTAAGAATATACATGTTGTTCTAACTATGTCTCTTTTAATTGAAACTATGTCGTGATTGAGTTTATATGATGAGTATGAAATGTTAGAAAATCAACTATTTGCATGTTATAGGTTTTTAGTTGCATTAAAATAAGACTAGTCGTTGTGTGTTTGATTGGGTACTGTTAATGTAATCACAATATAAGGTGCCGCGCGTTTCCATTAAATAAAGTAAGCAATTTATCAGTTATTATCTCTTAAATATCTATCTTCTCTCCTTTTTTCTATTGACTTCTACGATAGATACTTATTAGAGTTGTGAAACAAGATTGCGATTTTATGTCTTGTGATTGAATGATTTTTTTTAAGGATAGAAAAAATGAACTCACTGGAAAACAGCCTCAATCTGGCCAACGTATTTCAAACTCTTCGGGGTCAAATTGTTAAAAATTTGATGCAATTTGATCTTATTTTATGGACTGATTAAATTCGGAACTAAACCGTCACCGATTTCTATGATAAACACAGTCTCCTTAAAACAATTACGCGGCTCCTTAGTTGTGCTTTGAGGCTGCTAAATGGCGTCTGTTTCCCAGGATGAGTATAGAAGGTTTTGTACCAACTGTGGAGACATAGCTTACCTATCATTGTGGAGACATAGCTTTAATTGTCTCGAGAGGAGATTTCGAGTTTGAAAATATTTTTGTGTGTTTTGGAATGAACCAAAGGTCTCAATTTTGTACCAACTGTGGAGACATAGCTTTAATTGTCTTGATTTCAAATCAAAACGTTTCATGGGCACGCACGAGCCACAATGGTTTTAGGCTTATTTCAACCCGTGATTTGCAACCCTGGAAGAGCATCTTATCTTGAATCATTCAATAAGGCACTCTTAAGAGTTCACTTATAAACCCTTTAAACTTTGCATTTTTTTCCAATGTGGGAACTCCCACCTTCATTGCATTTTTTCATTTCAACTTGCTCACTTTGGGTGACAATTTCTCATTCACCCTTAACCATTTTGAGCATGTAATTATATATATATACGATTTTAATTTACTCTTGTAAGAGAACACGGATGGATAAAGAATTTTCACAACCGAGTGTAAAGTCTTATTACAAAATTGCCCTCAAAATGCAAGAAAATGTGATTTTCATACCCATTTTCTAACAAAAATTTCAAAATATTTTCTTAAATTTCTTTTTTTTGAGTATTACTTTTGTTTTCTATGGGATGTAAACGTACTCCAAAAATGAACATTTTATGACCTAGTACTGTTGTTAGGATCAGTCTAAATATCAATAAGGATCATGATTAACTTTGTCAAGAGTTTTTCAAAAAAACCATATTGCCCAAAATGGGTGTTAACAAAATTCATTTCTAGTACTCCAAAAACAAGAAAATGCATAATAGTTCTTAACAAAGTGGATTATAGGGGGAAAAAACTCTAGATAAGGTTAGTATTTTAAAAGAAAATAAATTTGTTTTAGCGACTTCACACTATGGAAGGATAATATATTGTGTATTTCTAGTCAGTGAAATTTAGACTTTGTTTAATAATAACATGGAAAAGGAAAATAAAAAATATTTGATTTGGATAAGAAGTTGAAAAATAAGTTGAGTCATGTCATGAAATACTCTCTATCTCGTGCTCATTTTATAAGTATATGTCCTACATCTTTTATAATTTTTTGTGAATTTTTTTTCTTCCACTACCATTAAAGAAAATTTCTCCATGGAAAAAGTGACAATGTAAGAATGACATGTCCCAACACGTCTCAACTTATTTTCCAACTTCTCATAAAAATCAATTGTTTTTTTTTTCATGTTAACAAACGGACTTGTAATGTTAGAGATTCTTTACCACTCAAACAAATTTATATGCTCGAAAAACTGAAATTCATAAGGAGATAAATGAGAAACTTTAGAAGGAAGAATGAAGACTCTAAACCAAAAACTTGAAATAATACCCTTTTTGGCAGTCAAACAAGTGGTGGTTGTGGATTTATAATCGAATAAATAAAAAATAGTATTGTATAATGTGACAGGTTCAACAAAAAATAAACCCGCCCGACTAAAGAAGCCAAGCTCCGTCCCAACCGAGTGCCGAGCCAAACTAGTGGGGCACAATTCAAACCCGCTATTTTTTTTTTTTTTTTAAATCACTAGCCTCCTTAAAGAATTAGTCATACTATAAATAATCAAAAGAGAAACATAAAGAGGGGGATACAATAAGGCTATCTCCGAGACCCCAAAAAATACTAAAGAAATGAATAAATATTACGAGATGGACTAATAATTAGAATCCTTAATAATAGTTTTACTTGCCATTATCTGATTTAGTCAACAAACTTGTTGCTAATGAAATTAAATACTATGACTCTGGTAGTGGTAGATATTGAAATCGTTTGAACAACAAAATATATGTTATTAAAGAGTCAAATGATCTCAATGCTTTTTCTTGCAAGATTTTATCAAATAAACTTAATTAGAGATTTTGAAATGGAGTTAGATTCGAAAAAAATCACAGAGAGGCAAAAGTAAGAATCAAAGTATTGATTCTGCGTTGACTTTTTCGTCAGCCTTAGATCATGACTTGACTAAATTTGTTCATGATAATGGTAATATAGACTTGGACTCATTAGATCAAGAACTCGTCTTATTGTCTAAGGACTTTAACAAAACATTTATATTTCATTAATATAAGAACAAAATTAAAACCAGTTTGTCTAAAATAAATAAATAAATGAATAAATAAAGCAGTTATTTATATAAATCTATGTCATTTAATTCTAAGTGGTGTTGAAAAGATATATAGTGTGTGGCTCAAAGATGAAACAACTTTCTGCGCTTCATTTTTGGTTTGTTGTTTCTGTTATTGTTCTTATATCAGGTGCGTGCGTTCATTCCCTACTTAGGCAAATTCTCTTAATTCTCCTTAACATTTTTCTACTTTCAAAAAATATTTAAATTTTGTGAATTTAATAAATCAAATGATTTAAGAATTTTTGGAATTTTAGAAGTATTTTTTAAGCCATCATAATGGCAATAATTTGAGTTGAATTTGCATTTCTATTTTTTTAATTTGTTTATGTGTTTTAATTTAAAAGAGAAAGTATTAGTGACGGATAAGTTTAAACTCGGTAATTCAAATAAAAATCTCACAACGTACAAGAATCTTATCGTATTTCAAAAAAGCACATATTAATTTATTCTTTTTAAATCCCACGCTTAAAATCTCACAAATAGAGCATGTCATAAGAATATATCTATATCTGTATTTATCTGTATTTACTATATATATATATATATATATATAAAGCGTGAGTAAAACTTTTATTACTTATGTGAGATTACCAAATATCCTTTATACTTCGGAAATTACATAAGAATAATATATATTTAAGTAAGGGCTTAAACCTATAACCTTTAACTTAAAAAACACATTTGATTATAACTAGTTGACCAAACACTATTTGACATGCTTATTATAATTTAAAAATCTATACACAATGTAAAAATTATTAAGAATTATATTATGCGTAAATTAAAGTGTCTCGTAAGTCTCATGCTAAAATCTCATTTATTATTTTCAAAGATAAAGGATCAAAATCCCATAATTCATATATATCACCATTATTTTAACAAATATTGACAGTATAATATATTTTTTTTTTTGAGACAATGAAATGGTATAAATAGAAAACCGAAAAGTTGGTGCACCACATCCCTTTGAAGGTAGCATTGCCACATAAACAAAAATCGAGATTTGCGTGTTGATTATGTTAAAAAAGTATATTATATTTTTAATTGGAGAGTAGAGTAAATTATTAACTTGAAATAGAGGGGTGTAAATTAAAATCCCATAGATTCCAAATGTGAGTTTTTATGTAGAGCGTCTTGACTCAAATCCAGCCAAACCTGACTATCAATAATTCTTTAAAAAAATAAAATTTATTTATTCTTTAAAAAAATAAAATTTATTTATATTTTTCAAAAATTTCCAAATAAGGAGTCAAAATTTCTTCTTCAAAAATAATCTAGTAGGTTCGAATTCCGCAGTTTTACAGTCTTTCGATGGGGATCTGTAAGAACAATTGTAAGTACTCGCAAACTCTTGTGAAATGCTTGATCCTAAATTGGGTTAATCTCCTCTCACTTAAATTTTTTTATCACCAAAAAAAAAAAAGGAAAACTATAGACATACCTGTATATATTAAAATTAATAAAGGAGGGAAAAAGTCAAAATAATTATTGCATCTATTCCTAAATGTACGTACCTAAATGTACCTAAATATGAAAGCAAAGAAAATGAAGCAGATTAAAGGTCAAAATATTCATTGACTAACTGAGGATAGTATTAATGTATTTGACAGCAGAGAGATGATTTTTTTTTGGGCGACTAATTAAGTGTAAAAGTCAGTTACTGAATTTTGGGAAAGGCAAGGCATAACTTAGTCCCCATGCCTATTTTATGAAACTAAATATATAGGATCAATTCCTATTTAAATGTTTGATACACCACATATATATATATATATATTACTTTTTCATGGGAAAAAAATTGTCTATATAATTATATGTTAAAGTATATATGGACTTGTCTTCTCTCCATTACTCATTCGGTTCAATTCTATCCAATAAGGTTTATTTCGAGAGTTAAACGGATGAATTTTTTTATAAAATTTGGTAGAAATGATTTCTATATACCGATCATGTCCACAAAATTTCGTCAAGAAATTCAAATTGAAAGTGGGTCGGGTGTGGTAAAAATTGGATGCATTTATTCATTTTCGACCATTTAAATTTAGATCATCATATATCTCAACCATTTTTAGATTGAATCTTTTGATAAAATTTTGTGGAGATGATATATTCATGATAAAGATTATCTCTACCACGTTTCATGAAAAAATCCATCAGGTATAGTCATCGAACTAAACTCCCATTGACGGAATTGAACCGAAAAATAATAGAGATGGGCCAAGTCCGTAAAATACCAAATATGTAAAACTACTAACTAAAAGTATTATATCACTTAAACATATATATGTATATACGGAAAATTTCAAGTGCAGACCGCTCCGTACGGCCAAAAACGGACTATATTTATATATGCCTAAAGTATTTTATATCTTTTATGTTGCCATGAACTGGACAGGTGAAATAGTGGTTCGCCCACTCGTCAATGCTGATGATAACTACTGTTTAGTAAGTTGGCCACAACCACAAAACAAATGTCATGGAGCAAATGATGGTCGTTGCAAGAAGGCATGCAAGTATGCTTACGGACATAGAGCCGAGAGTGAATGTTATATATATGATAACACAATTGGAACTACATTTCACCAATATGCAGACTGTGATTGCAGATATCCTTGCAGATGAAGAAAAAACTACAACTAAATTTGTATGATTGTAGTACTCATTTTCTTTTAAATTCATTTGGAGACCCACTCGAATGCGCATGAAAAAATATCATTAAATTGTCAACATATAAAATGGGTTTTGTTTCACCCGTACTATTACTAAACTTTTAAGCTACGGCCATTTCATGCAACGGAAAAATTACACAACGTCAAGTGTCTCAAGATTTTTATGTTGGGGAAAATGTCGCTCTAATTCAATACAAATTAATATTTTGAAGAAGATATATGTTCAAAGATAACATTCATTCCCTAATAATATGAGTTTTATCAATGAGCTATGGGTTTTTGTCCAAGACCTCGTCTTAAAATTTAAAGGATGCGAACAACATATGCTATTGCATATTAAATATATATATGTCAGCACAATATTTTTCACAATAGTTATGTTTGCTTAAAAAAAAAATCTCAACTTTGTCTTTGAAAGTATATTTCAGTATTCTTGACGTTCGGATCGAATCCGGTTTGAAAACTGAGATAAATTGCCATTTAAAATGCACACATTAGTACGAAGAAAGTCCCGGAAAAAACATAAATGGGGACACCAATATGCAGTAGAAGGGTAAACTAAAAAATAAGTGAAAACAACAAAATCCACACAAAGCACGGAAATGAGCATTATAATAGTCTTGAAAAATATATTTCCAGTTACCACACAACTAATTACATTAATGAAACAAAGAGTGACCAAAAATTAAATAAATCAGTTTTAATGCTTTATACCAAGAACACTGGGAAAAAGATCTGCAAAATCGTACATGCACTCGATACGTGCCCCCATAACGGTATTATTGTTATTTTGTTTACAAACTAACGGAAACTATCAGAAAATTAAAACAGTGGAGTGCAGACTCAGATTTTAAATACGAGGTGCAAAGTCATATTAGATGGGAGAAAGTGGGTAGAAACTCAAAATTTCCCCCTTTTTTTTAGCTAAATTAACTCTATTAAGTTACCTCCTTATATAATAAAATTAATTTAATCCTAACTTTTTACTATAAGGAGGTTTTATGTACCAACAAAAAATAGGCCTCAGCATCTCTAAGAGAATCTTTAAATTTTACATGGAAAAGTATTTAAAGAGTTGCATCAGATTATAATGCTCCACAGGACTCTTTGAATTTCCATATCACTCTTCAAAATGTGGGAGAGAGAATTCTCACATTACAAATTTGAATAAAGAGAATCCTACTCATCAAATGTCAAAAGCACAACCTATTTTTATTAATAAATTATTAAGAGTCATGTTAACGTGCGTCTTAAGTTTTAATATACATACAATATGGCACAAATTCTCACATGAAGTACTATTCTTTTTCTATATTATTATATATACATAACATGTGGCCTAGGGACTCAAATTAACATTTTCCAGTTATTAATATATGAAGTTTTGAAGAATTTCTTGGAGTTTTATAGAAAACACAATTTTCAAAGTGACTCTTTAAAAGGGTGGTGATGTTGGCACCCCTAAAAACACTTGGTAACACTCCCACTTTAATTCGGTCATTCGCAACCGAGTAAAGTGTCTATTATTCGGTTGTTGAGGACCGAATATAAGTCTATATACTCGGTTCTTGACAACCGAATAAGGCATTTTCAAGTTTTTTCAAATTTTATACTCGGTTCTTGACAACCGAGTAAGGCATTTTCAAGTTTTTTCAAACTTTTGCAATTTTGTATTCGCTCCTTCACAACCGAATAACATATACGTTATTCGGTTGCGAATGACCGAATTAAAGTGGGAGTGTTTTCAAGAGATTTTGGGGGTGCCAATATCACCACCCCTTTAAAATGCCACGTAAATTATCAAAAAAATAAATTTCCTTTGTAAAGCCTCTTTAGAAATGATCTTTGAACATTTAATTTCCTATTGACATACATACGTAATTGAATTCTGGGGAAAGCAAGCTAGCCATGCTTTACATTAATTTGCTATTGACGTACATATATGATTGAATTTTGGGGAATGCAAGCTGCCATAACTTTATAGGCACCTTCCATATTCCCTAAAACCAGATACCTAAAGGTTCACAATGTTCATGACATACCATATTTAGCAAAAGTTCAGATACATCATTTATGCCTAAAGTTTTCAATTGTATTTTCAATGTAAAATTTATATTTCAAAATCTGGTCATCTATGAAAAAAACATTCGGGTAAAAATTATGATGAAGATGCCATGTATACCTTAACACGTATTTTTTAACTCTATTTTTTTTAATAATTTTTTTTTTTTGTTGTCGGAGAAGTTTCTGGCTCCACTACGTACTACTCTAGTACTCACACCCGCATGATCAAGTAGTCATGTTGCTTTTATAAAAAAATTCAACTGCATGTTTTACATATTTAGTATGTTGATTATGTTATGGAGAAGAAATGTGACCATGGATTAAAATATTCATAAAAAAAAACAAAAAAAATAAATAAATTCATATTTTAGACTAAGCAAATTAATAAGGGTATGGCTATGGGCACATGACAGGTTCTTAAAATTTGTAATAGCTATTCCAAATTAAGGGACGTACAAGATGACCTAAAATTGTTTGTGGTTCAGAGAAATATATGGATTTAAAAAGCACAGTGCGCCCATGTTTTGCATTTATTCCCTAAGAGTTAATGAACAACAATATAAACAATTCAGAAAAGGTAATTTAGGTGATATGACTTTAGATCAGCATTTGCAATGATTTAAGGGAAGATAGTGTTATTAGGGCAAATTTATGGAGGGCATGCAATGGTTAGAACGTTTAGGATAAAACATTGTTAATTTGGTTGTGTAAGGGTTTAGTAAAGTTGATTTCAGCTAATTTCATTATTACTATAGTCGAATGTGTTTTGCCGGGTGTCGGATGCCAAACAGTTAGGCGATTGAAGTTCAGATGTCAATTTGTTTGGCGTTTGGGTTCTCTCTCTATTAATTATTCTTCACACTATCTTTCTCTAGTAAAATATTATACAATATTTAGTTAAGGGTGATTTTACATATAAGTTCACGCCTTAATTAGTAATTAATTAATTAATTTAACCCTAAATAATTTCAACTGCATACTTTAGATAATTATATTTAGTTTGTTTATTATGTTCTGAAAAAGAAAAATGAGACTGAATTAAAATATTCAAATAAGAAAAATGAAATTTTTATTTTAAGACTAAGCAAATTAATAAGGGTAGGCTATGGGCACATGACAGGTTGGGTTCTTAAATTTGTAATACGAGACCTAAAGTTGTTTGTGATTGAGAGCTACATATGGATTTAAAAAGCAAAGGTACACATATGCTTTGCATTAATTCCCCAAGAGTTACTTAACAACAATATCAATAATTTGAAAAAGAAGGTACTTTAGATTATATGGATTTAGCATGTTGGTTACATTGGCATTTACAATGATAATAAAGGAAGATATTATAAATGCGCTTAACCTGTTGACCTCAGGTAAATAGGGTAAATATATATTTTATTTGTCACATAAAACTAAGTTTCTATCGTAAATGTTCGTAACCACCTGTTGGCCTCGTACCTAACAACTAATATACAGTGATGCCCTATTATTTAGGTCACTTTTTTGAATTATAATATTAAATATCTTTAAAAAATATTGCATCCATCTCTCTCTCTCTCTCACCTATATGTTTATACATAGGTGTAGTTGCATTTGTTCAGCTCATTGCATTCTCATCTCTATCTCTCTCTTGTTCACTGCGTTCTCATCTCTCTCTCTCTAATGGCTAGTGCAAGATTATCTTTGTTTCTTGTTTGTGTTGCTTTCTTCATGCTGAAAACTGCAGTTTCAAGTGTGCCTCTTACTCGTGTTAAAAGCGCTGTGGCAAAGGGTGCAGGTAAAATTTATATCCAACTTAATTTATTTTTTCAATCCAGATAAAAGAATTTCATAGTTTTTAGTGTATATAAGTTTGCTAATATTTGAAGATAACTTTGCAATTATATATACTTTTGCAGTTTGTTTAGACGGTAGTCCACCAGCTTACCAGTTTGATAAAGGCTTTGGAGAAGGAGCCAACAGTTGGTTGCTTAACCTAGAGGTTTACTGTTTTAACAAATAATAGTTTGTAACAAAATAATCCTTCAACCCAATTTTTTTAGTGCTGTAGGATATTAAATTTTTACTTTTAGACGAATCTAAAAAATATTGATCAACATTTCAGGGAGGAGAGTGGTGCGGAACACCTAAAGACTGCATGAAGCGTACGAATTATCCTAACGGTCTGGGTTCAAGTTTTCGCATGACAAAACATAGGTTTACAGGAATTTTGAGCAAGAAGCAGATCGAAAACCCGAGTAAGACGTAACTTTCAAGTTATATGATTATTGTCTTATTTCATAATGCCGTTACAAACTAAACAAATGTTGTTTGAGTTTTCAGATTTTTATAACTGGAATAGGATTTACGTCAGATACTGCGACGGATCCTCATTCACCGGAGATTCGGAAGGAGTCTATCAGGCAAGTCAATTACATTTTCACAATCAATCATTAGATTTACCTTTTAATAAATAAGCATCATATTAAAATCAAAAGTAATTCAAGTAAGCATTAATTTATAAATAAGATCGGATTTAGATCATTTGTATATACATTTTATTTAAACTTGTTTAGTGCTTTAAATAAATATGATTGATTATTTTATTGAATTTTACTAGGGTACCAAACTTTTCTATAGAGGAGCAAGAATTTTTGATGCTATTGTGGAGAAACTACTTGAAGTAGGAATGAGTAAAGCATCAAATGTACGGTCCGTTTGGATTCCTCTCTCTCTCTCTCTCTCTCTCTCTCTCTCTCTCTCTCTCTCTCTCTCTCTCTCACTCACACACACACACACAAACAAGAGCGCGCGCACTTACCTCATGAATTTTTTTCCTTAATTAATGGATTTTAACTGGCTATATATATATATTAGGCGCTTCTCTCGGGAAACTCAGCAGGTGGTTTAGCTTCAATACTACACTGCGATAGATTCCGAGCATTTCTACCCGCGACTACAATGGTGAAATGCCTTTCAGACGGAGGATATTTTATGCACGCGTAAGCTTCAGCAGAACTTAATTTCTAGCTAATTAAGTCCATAACACATACTGTTTCTCATTTTGGAAGAGCTTTTTAATTTCTCTTTCATTTCCATGACTAAAATCATGCACTTTAACAGGAGAGATATTTCCGGGAAATATCATTTTGAAGAAGTAATGTTTGATAGGGTGGTGCGCTTACATGTATGATCTCTCTTCGCTTAAAAAAAATTACAAAATGATTAAATATTTTCTTTCGTTAAAACGTGGTACTGTTGCCAACTTATATATTGCACTGAATTGGCGAGGATGACTGTGTTTTTCTTTGTATTGCCTCTAGGGATCAATCAAGAATTTGCCTCGGGCATGCACTTTGAAGATGAAACGAGGCTTGGTTAGAATAGCAAATATCTTTTTAACATTAATGTTCATCCTTTCATTATACACGCATGTATAGTTCCAAATACTAACAACAATAACCAATTACGTACAGTGTTTTTATCCACAATTCGTTGCCCCGTTGATCCAGACACCTCTATTTATTTTGAACTCCGCATATGATGTGTGGCAGGTTAGCCGTACTTGAAAGTCCGCATTTTATTTCCTCTCTAAAATTTGTTGATGTTTGATTACTTTTTGATTCTCTAATTCTTTTGACATGATGTGACTCAGATTCCGCGCATTTTGGCGTTAACAAATATTAATGTTGGTCGTTCCTGGGTGGGATGCCAAAATAATATGACGAAATGCTCTTCGAGTCAACTCAAAATTTTGCAAGGTCACTCCCATAAACTCTTAAATATATACGTTCTCTTTAATTTTGTAGCATTATTTCTTGATTTGGTAATTAACTTTAGTTTCACTTAAAGCATGTAAAAGAAAAATAAGATGTAGCAGCGAAACATGTAGTGGCGATATAATATTTGCCACAAAAAGTGTTCTTCAACGTAAAATTCGAAATCTTGGGCTAGATGTTATATGTGCATGTATATCCTTGGAGATCAATTTTTCTTCTTTCATTTAGCAAAATCTACAACTCAAATATTTCATGAGGAAGTTTGTTGATCGAATACTGAATCATTCTTAATTTGTTACGCTACCTTTTGATATTTATATTTCAGATTTTAGGCATGAGTTTGTGCACGGAGTACTGATTGGGTTGCAGAACAACCCATCGGGTGGATATTTCATTAATACATGCTATGCTCATTGCCAATCTCTACATGAGAGGAAATGGCTCTTAGATATTCATTCAAGGGTAAATAACAAGGTAAGAGACAGACTCCTAGCTCCAATTCATACTATTTTACAGAAATATTTGTTGTCCTATAATTATGTTTGCTAATCAAATTGAACATATCTATTATTAAATCTTCCTTTTGCTTTGCAGTCAATTTCAGACGCTGTTGGAGACTGGTATTATGATAGAGGTGTTGTACAACTAATAGATCACCAAAATCGATGGCCACATGAATGTGTCTTGGATCCAGGAGAACCCAATCGTAAAAATAATTATACGTGGCCGGGTTAATTATAATAAGGTGCTCCAACTTGTCTATTGTAATTGTTCGGCATCATATTAATTTCAAATGATTTTCGTGGTTGTTCACATCCGTGTTCAAGTCGATTGGAGGCAGTTCGAATTAAGTATAGATACAGACCTTTTCTTCTAAAACATTTTTTAGGCGTGTTAACGTTTTCATGTTATGATCACCTAGTACTGTTGTGGAGCTTAATTCAAAGAAAAAATAAATCTGTACTCAGTTCCAAGAAATATATCCAGTTCCAGAGCACATGCACTAAAATACTCCATTGACAACTATATATCCAGATTCAGATGTGGTTGTAATTTTGAATTAATTATATCTTCTTATAGCACTCAGCACTTAGCCATTGCATTTTGGGCTAATTGATCTTTACGCTCCCAAAGTTGACCTATATATCAATTCACTTTGGTTCTTAATGTTTTATTTTCTACAACTTGATTACCAAAGTTTGAGACGAGCCGCATTTTCATCCAAAATTTGGTTCCCCGTCAATTTTTTGGACTGAAAGTCCATGTGGCACATGGATTTAACGTCTAAAAACTAGATGATCATGGTGAAAGTTTTTGGATTAAAGTGAAACTCGGCTCAAATTTGGAGGACTAAAATGGAGAAAACTAAATATTAGGGACCAACGTTAGACAAAATAAATTTCAAGGGTGGAAAAATGTCAATTATTCTTCCATTTTTATTGGAGTTGTTACTTTTAATCATGCAAATTTTTGGGCACATTCTTCCGTTCATATTCTTCTGAAAGTATACCAGTTGGGCCAAATTAAATGTCAAACCCTGAAATTTGGGATAATTTTCAATTTTACCCTCAAAATTTTAATTATTCTAGTTTGGTCCCTGAGGTACAATTTAGTGATCCAATTAAGACCTTCCGTTCACTTTTTCCTTCTTAGAATACCAAACGACGATCCTAAGCGGCAATCCATGTGGGACCTGAGTTAGAATATATATAGGATCACATATATACATAAAATGCACGTGATTTTAATTTGAGTGTAATTAACCCTAATCTAGGGTTTCATTTTCAAACTCATTAAATCGTTTAGACAGAAAGCATACGGCTGAGCTAAATGATTTGACAAGTTTGAAAAGTAAACCCTAGATTAGGGTTAAGTATGCACAAATAAAAGTCACGTTGTCATTTTAGGAAGATTTGTTGGAAAATGTAGAATATTGAAGGAAGGTTGCAGAAAACTAAAACAGAATGATACATGAGGCTTTTCTTCTGTTTTACTAACTTGTTCTTTTTCTTTTGATTTTTCTCTGATGAAGTACATAAGAAGCAAACATATATAATGTGACTTAGATCATTCTAGGCTCTTAATTAATTATACTTTGGTAACACAAGAGACAAATAAATGCATTGTTTGACTTCTAGAACTTCTAGATGTATACTAATTAATTAATTACAAATTATATTTTAACACCCCCTCTTAATTTGTAATCTTTATCAACTTCATGAAATGATTGAGCTTCTCTATTGTAACCGCCTTGGTGAAGATGTCGCTGCAATTGTTATTTGTCTTGCAAAACTTTAACTCAATTTCCTTATCGTCAACCAATTTTCTAATGAAGTGATGTCGTAACTCTATGTGCTTTAACTTTCCATGAAATACTGGATTCTTTGTCATTGCTATTGTCGACATATTATCACAAAAGATAGTTGCTGGTGAAACTTGTTCTTGCTGCAAGTTAGCCAAAATTCTTCGCAGCCATACCGCTTTACATGCTGCAGTTGAGGCTGATATATACTATGCTTCAGCTGATGAGAGTGCCACACTACTTTGCTTCCTTGAACACCATGAGATGGTTTTGGATCCTAGGCAAAAAATATAACCAGATGTGCTTTTCCGGTCATCAACTGAACATGCCTAATCACTATCGGTATAGCCGATTAAATTATTTTCCACTTCCTTCTAGTATTTCAATCTAAAACTCTTTGTTCCTTTAATATACCTGAGGATCTGCTTTGCTGCGACATAGTGAAGCTTGCTTGGCTCGCTCATAAATCGAGAAACAATCCCAACTGCATGAACAATATCCGGCCTTGTATTTGAGAAATAAATCAACGAGCCTACGAGACTACGATAAAGTGTAGAGTCAGCCTTTTGAGCACCATCATTCCTTGAGTGTTTTTTATTCACTACTATAGGGGTGGCTACTGGCTTGCAATTGAACATGTTAAATTTTTTTAATAAATCTTCCGCATATTTCTCTTGAGAGATAAAAATGCCATCTTTAGATTGCTTCACTTGAATGCCAAGAAAATATCTCATAAGCCCCAAATCTGTCATCTCATATTCTTCCATCTTATCGTTTTAAATTCAACAATCATTTCCTCCTTGGTGCTAGTATATATCAAATCATCAACATATAGGCAAACTATGAGAAAGTCACCTTTGTCGTCTTTCTTCACATAAAGCGATGGCTCACTTGAACTTCTTATGAATCCATCTTGTCGAAAATATCGATCAATCTTGCTATTCCAAGCTCTCGGAGCTTGTTTAAGGCCGTACAAAGTCTTATGAAGGCGATAAACTTTGTCTTCACTTCCTTTGATCACATAGCCTTGTGGTTGTTCAACGTACACCTCTTCTTCGAGCTCTCCATTAAGAAACGCATATTTGACGTCTAATTGATACACCTTGATTTGCATTTGTGCTGCAATGGCCAGTATAGTTCGGATGGTCTCCATTCGGGCAACGGGCGCAAATGTCTCATTATAGTCTATACCGGGCTGCTGAGAATACCCCTTTGCAACTAAACGAGCCTTGAATTTTCGTACCGAACCATCTTCTCGAAACTTGGTTTTGTTGACCCATTTCAACTCGATAATATCTTTTTTTTAGCCTTTCAACAAGTTCCCAAGTTTTATTCTTCTTTATGACATTGATTTTTTCATCCATTGCTTTTTTCCATTTCTCATCTCTTGCTGCCTCCTTAATTTTTTGTGGTTCACAAGTAACAAAAGCCACGTCACACGATGTATAAATATCTTCGAGTGACCGCATTCTCCTTGGTGGAGACTCAGGTGAACTTGGGGTCGGACTTAGTGGTGTAGAATTTGGTTCTTCCACGATTGGTGAATTATTTCCATCTTCTTCAACGATCAACGATCAACGATGTTCCTAATGTTTCATTCTCAAAACACCATTCTTTTAATTCATCAAAGACAGCATCTCTTGAGATCACTAACTCCTCTGCTCTTGGATTGAGAAGTCGGTGCGCCTTGGATTCTTTGCTATATCCGATTAAAATATATTTCTCGCCTTTCTCATCAAACTTCTCCCTGAATTGAGATGGAACATGAGCGTAAGCAATGCAACCAAAAACTTTAAAAGAATTTACCTCCGGCTTTTTGTTGTGCCAAGCTTCAAAAGGTGTTTTATTCAAAACATCCTTTGTCAATGCCCTATTAAGAATATGGACAGCCGTGTTGACAGCTTCTGCCCATAATTTATTCTGGAGTCTTTTTGCTTTCAGATGCTCCTGGCCATTTCGATAATTGTGCGCGATTTTTACGCTCTGCCACACTATTTTGTTGTGGTGTGTATCGCGTTGTTAATTCCCGTTTGATTCCATTGTTTCTACAATATTGTAGAAACTCATTCGACGCGAATTCTCCACCTCGGTCTGTTTTCAAAACTTTGAGTTGCAGGCCTCTTTGCTTTTCAACCAGCGCTTTGAAATTAAGAAAGGTAGAGAAAGCTTCAGATTTCTTCTCCAAGATGTACACCCACATGAATCTGCTAAAATCGTCAACAAAGAGAAGAAAATATCTTTTCCCTTTCAAAGATTGAGTTTGAGTTGGTCCGCATATATCTGCATGAACCAATTCAAGCGGAGATTTTGCTCTCCAAGTTGTTTTGGTGAATGGAAGTTGATGAAATTTCCCGAAAACACATCCTTCACATACTTTATTTTCATAACGAATGCTAGGAAGACCAACCATCATATTTTTATCCTTGAGTACTTTGAGAGAATTATAATTCAAATGACCATATCTTATATGCCATAACAGAGAATCATCAACTTGGCTAGAATTTAAAGCGTAATTTGAATCCAGCGAGAGATATAGACGGAATACTATATTCTATGCCATCTTTACTTTTGTAACGATATGATTTTTTTCTTTATCAATAATAAGACATTCATCCTTATCAAAAATCATTTTGTATCCTCTTTTCATCAACTGCCCAATACTTAACAAATTATGAGTTAGGCATGGAACAAAAAGAACATCATGGATAAATTTGGATTTACCTCCTGTTGTTGAGACATAAATGATTCCCTTGCCTTTTGCTTCATATAATTTTCCATCTCCAAGCTTGACTTTCAAAGCTATCTTTTCTTCTAAATTCACGAAGCAATTTTTGTTCCCGGTCATATGATTGGTACAACGGCTATCTAAATACCACATATCACGAGATTCTGGGTGAGAACTTAGACAGGAGAGAAATAATTGATCCGAGTAATCATTCTTCTTACAAAAATTTGCTTCATCCTTCTTTTTGAACCAACAATCTTTGTCCATGTGATTTGGATTTCTGCACCTAGTGCACTTATATCGGCAATCTTCACTTTGATGATTTGATTTTTTGCAAACAAAACAATAAGAATCACCTCGTTGGTTGTTTGATTTTCCTTTTCCTCTTCCATATCCACGACCATGGCTGAAATTTTGACGTCTGAAATTTTGACATCCTCGATTCGAACTTGATCCTCGCCCATTATAGGAATTTTGGAAACCGCCACCTCTTGAATTTTTGACATCCACCTTCTTGATAGTGTCCTTGAAACTTACTTTGGATTGAAAAGCCTGTTCTAACATACTTTCCGAGGACCTGTTAATTCTTTTCTCGTGGGCTTCAAGAGAACCCAATAATTCTTGTAAAGAGTAATTCGACAAATCCTTTGATTCTTCAATGGTTGCAACAACATGATCAAATTTTTTAGGAAGACTTCTTAAAATTTTCTCAACGATCTTCTTATTTTCGATAGTGTCTCCATAGCTTTGAATTTGATTGATTATACCGGAGACTCGGGAAAAGAACACTTGCACCGTTTCACTATTTTTCATCAACAGATTGTCAAAGTCTCTCCAAAGAAATTGTAATTTGATAGAGGTTACTTTTTGTGAACCTTAGAATTCACCTTTCAAAATGTCCCAACCCTCCTTTGATTTTTTTGCCGGTAAGATTCTTGGAAAAATAGCTTTGCTTAGCCCTTGTTGAATAAACAGCAATGCTTTAGCATCCTTTTTCTTGTTTTCTTTATGCTCCTTTTGCTTGGCTGCACTCCTTGTTTGAAGAATTTCGGTGGACTCCGGTTCATCGTATCCATCTTCAACAAGCTCCCACGATTCTTGAGAGATGAAAATAGTCCTCATTTGGAGACTCCAAAAATCATAACTTTCGCCATCAAAGATTGGGATTAAACTTTGGGCATAACTAAACCCAGAAGCATTTGAAGTTGCTGCCATTTTGTATTTTCCTTTGATACCAAATTTGTTGGCAAATGCAGAATATTGAAGGAAGGTAGCAGAAAACTAAAACAGAGTGATACAGGAGGCTTTTCTTCTATTTTACTAACTTGTTCTTTTTCTTTTAATTTTTCTCTGATGAAATACATAAGAAGCACACATATATAATGTGACTTAGATCATTCTAGGCTCTTGATTAATTATACTTTGGTAACACAAGAGACTAATAAATGCATTGTTTGACTTCTAGAACTTCTAGATGCATACTAATTAATTAATTACAAATTATATTTTAACAATTAGCTATGCATAATTTATCATATAATTTGTAACTAAAGGGGAAATTAATGTCTGAATATTAGGCTTATGAGTTCTTACTACTGACATGTAAAAAATTCGGTCCTCAAAAATTGCAATGGCTACACAAATTCACCTCAACCAACAAATTTATATTTCACCTTTTCGCGTCGGTTTTTTTTAGATGATTTGAAAAGGACCCCCATCTTAATTAAAGTTAGTATTTATTGCACACTAAGATAACAGAAAAATTAAAACCAAAGAAGTTAAACTAAAATAATAGCATCTTCAATATAAAGGATCTAGAATAAGACCGATGTATAAGCATGTATATCTACAAACATAGGTTTTTGTGGCGCTAAAATTTGCTTTTTATATTAATTTCTAAAAAAAAAAGATTTCCAAAGCTTTGTCTATAAAGTTGTCAATTATACAACTCACCAATTTTTTAAGTGAAACCCTTTAACAATTATGGATCTTATTTGATATATAGATCTTAGCGAATACTTCTTAACAATATAATTTTTTTTTTAAATTGAATTATTCTATTTTAAAATTTGAAAATAATTATAAAACCAAAAGCGATAAAGTTACAATTAGACATTGTCTAAGTGATTAAGTAGATGTATAGACGTAGAGGATGCACTCTCACTAGTCTTCCTCTATATCTTCTAGTATGATACTCTTAACTTAGGACATTTTTTAAATTCGGGTGGATACTTTACCAACTAGGTTAGCCCACAAAAACACTTTTCATTTTCATTGGAAATACTTTTCTTGACACATTGTCTATTTATCTTATGTAGTACACTTCAATACTCTTGATGTCATAATTGCATCGAAAATATCTGAGACAGTTTTGATAAATTTTTGAAAGTTAATAGTTCTTAATTAAAAAAAAATGCAGTTATTTATCCATGTCATTTAATACACATTTTTGCTATGTTGTACCTATAAAGTAAAGTGGGTATCATTGTTGTTTAGATTTCTTTGTGGATAAAGATGAAACAACGCTCCGCGCTACACTTTTGGTTTGTGATTTCTATTATCGTTCTCATATCAGGTACCTTCATTCCACATGTAAGAAATATCTTCTCACTTCTAGCTTTAAGAAAATATATATTGGAAAAATGCAGTCTTTAACGACGAATTTTATTATATAAAAACATTTCCTTAATATTTTGGCGATTAAAGTTTGTCGTTAAAGGCCAGTCCATATACAGACCAGGTCCAACCTATACAAATTACTCGATCCGTACCAAATCCAGACTATATTTATATATTTTATTGTATTAGTTAACAAATTATGTAGGCCTGGCAATAAAATCTCAATTTTTTTTCCACAATTAAGGATCAAAATCCCATAGTGCGCCATATATATAGCTATATACATATGACCATTATTTTTATCAAATTTTGTCATGAAAAACCAAAAAATTGGTATGCCATCTTGAAAGTAGCATGGCAGCACACTGAAAATGAATACAATTTTAAAACATATTTTTAGCAAATCTATTCATGAGAATCTACAGTTTTCGTGTACATTAATGTCATTGTTCCGATTTCCGAATCTTCGTAAGTTAACTATTTTTTTAAATTTCACAATTTAGTAAAGGGAGTTGTATACATTTCATATATTTGCGCATCTAATAACAAGTTAATCCATTAACAAAATCTTCTTTACTTCTGTGAGACTTATATATATATATATATATATTCATTAAGTTAAAAAAAATTAATGAGACCGCATAATAAAGCGAACATTATTAATTTAATTGAGATATAAGGGTGTAAATTAAAAATTGTGCCATTGATTACTTCAGATAAAACACAACACTGTTTTTCAGCTAATTATGTAATTATATTTTGATCACCTAGAGTTTTTTTTTTTTAAATGGGATCTCCTAGAGTTAGTGGTTCTACATCTTTATACTTGATAAAGAATAATGAATTACTTTATGTTGGTTTTTAATATTAATTTCTCTTTGTCTAAGGTTTTCAAATAAAGAGTTAAATTTATTCTGCAAAAATAATGAGTTACGTCACTAAATTTGACTAGAAAAAATTAGGGCCGGATATCTGTTTTGGAACATTTTTATGATGCGGTTCATTAACATTTTTTTAAAGGATTTGATCCCTATTTTTAAAAGATGCGGTTCCTCAAGTACCAAATATGTGATTTATCAGTTACAAATACAATATTTGTGAACCAAGAAATCTCTAGTACTCAAGTACTGTATTTGTGTATCTTAGTCCCTCTAAGAAGCAGATATGGTACTTGAAGGACCGCATCTTTTTTTTTTTAAAAAAAAGTTAATGGGTACAATTTTTTTTTTTTTTTATTATTTTTAACTGGGACTGGATTCTAAAAACCCTTGTTGAATCATATTCAATCGGGTAATTAGTAAAAAATGATCCCTGAAGTTTGACACAATTCTCTCGCTCAACCCTAAAGTTTAGAAACCATCTCACCCAAAAGCTTAAGCTGTTAAAACCAAACCAAATGTGCACTTTGTGCACAAACAATAATGAGGAAACAAATGCAAGCGGGAGGATTCAAACCCGAGACCTTGCAGAACCAAAGTTCTGATACCATGTTAGAAACCATCTCACCCAAAAACTTAAGCTATTAGGTAGTGGGCCAACAATATATATCATACTCTTCAACAATTTGTTCCTCGCTAGTCCAAAAGTGGACGCTTGTTAAAAACTTGGACGGAAAACCTCTGGGAATAACCCCTCATGTCCCTCGCTCGTTCAACCACGTGTGTTTTCCATCCATGTTTTTAACGAAGCATCTACTTTTGGATGAGCGGGGGATAAATTAGAAACTTTAAGGATGTTTCAACTGAAAATTAAACTTTAGGGACGAGCGATGGAATATTTGTGTCAAACTTTATGGGTCATTTTTGCTAATTACCCAATTCAATCACTAGAGTTTGTTTGTTTGGTTTTAGTTTTTTGTATCTGCAACTATTAAAACTTTAAACAAGGTATTTTATCACTCTAAAATACTCTTTAGCAATACTTTTATACTTCTATGGAACACTTTGAATATATATCTGACGGATTCTCGAGTGTTAGGAGTATTGGATTGAAGTGAAACAACTCCTTTGTTGTGTGTGTATGATTTGTGTATATTTAGGACAAGTAAGAGTTCTTTTACGATTTTAATCCTTAGTTATTATTTATTTTCTTTTGGTTTTGAGATTCATGACTATGAAATTTTATACTTTCATAGCTCCTATTATTCTGTCGTATAACTAGCCATGGCCAGAGTTATCGACCGTACGAAGGAAAATGACAATTCTCCTATATAATGGGGTTCTCAGGGTGTGGCCGAAATACTTCATGGCAAAAACTAAAACCAAAAATATGACCACTTCCTACTCAAATGATCGAATTTTGGGGGATGAAAGCCACTACTTAATCCTCGTATGCTTAAATTCTATATATATGAAGCTAATACATACAAAGCTTCATTATGATCATTGATACACTATACATATATATTAGTTTTCTTTGGGAAAAACATTACTTATTCTATAACTTTGGTGTTGCGTGCCATAAGCTGTGCAGATGGAATGGTGGTTCCACTCACCGATGCTGATAACTACTGGTGTGGAGTAGGTTGGCCACAACCACATAACAAATGTCATGGCGAAAATGATGGTCATTGCAAGAAGGCTTGCAAGTATGCCTACGGACGTAGAGCTGAGGGTGAATGTTTAGTATATGATAATATAATTGGAACTACATCTCATAAATACGCCGAATGTACTTGTAGATACCATTGCCGATGAAGAAGCAATTAAAACTAAATTTGTATGCATGGTTAGAGTACTCATTTTCTTTTAAATTCATTTGGAGATCTACTCGAATGCATCTAAAAAAATCATTAAACTATTAGTATATATAATGGATTCTTTTTCGCACATACTATATTATTAATTAATCTACTAATTAGCTATGACCATTTCATAAAACAGAAAAATTAGACCATATATGTCAAGTTAAGTGTCTCAAGATTATTATGTTTCACAAAATGTTGCTCTAATTCGATACAAATTAATATATATATTTGAAGAAGAGATATGTACAAAGATAACACTCGATCATTGGCATCTTTCTAATTAAGGTCCCTAGCTCTTCGTAAAAATTTATATGTACAAAAGAGCTAGGGTTTTATCTAATTAAGGTACCTCATCGTAAAAATTTAAAAGATGTGATCCAAATTCATATAAAAACAAAAGGTGCCGTCCACATATACTATCCATGTATGTCAGAACAATTTTATTTCCATAATTAATTTATATGTTTAGAAAAAGTAAAATAAAATCCATTAGCAAACTTCTATTTTAAGCTGGGGATATATTATACCTTTAGGAAATGTTTTCTTCACTCCTCAATCCAAAATTCCAAATAAATCGCCATCAACCTACATCATCTTTTGTATAATTTTCTCAACATTAATAATGCCTGATCTTGTGTCATAATTAATCGGGATGTGTTTGTGGCCAGGACTAAGCTGTAATACCCCGTTGGTTAATTTAATGTAAACCATGTACGTTCCTTAATCGAGTTTAAGTTAAATTCTGACTTGGAGTGGTCATTTTCAAATTCGAGTGCTTCTTGATCATTTGGACATTTCCTGCAAGTCATGTTAGTCATATTAAACACGCCTGAAGGCTTAAAATGCACTTCGGGTAGCCATAGCAAACTTTGGCGCGTTAACGGCAAGAATCGGAGATTTCGGAATTCGAAATCTCTTTGTTCGATTTGGAACCTTAGTTATTGTGTTGTGGACTATTTCATAGTCATTTACACCTCATTATATCCCTATTGTATGTTCTAATACCTTGCTAAAGTATTGCATTGAGTTTGGAAGAATTATCGCAAATCTAACCCTATCGTAATTCCGTTACAATTCCGACACAATAGTGGTTTTTAGGTCATAACTTCTTTGTCTGAAGTCCAAAAGGACCCCCGTTTATGCCATTGGACAGGTAATTCGATTATATTCAACTTTCATGCTTGGACCGAGTCCAAATTCTTGCATCTTTAAGGTCAACGCAGCAGTTAAAGTGAACAACATACTGTTTTCCATAATAGCATGCTGTTGGAGATGCCTAGATAAGGTTGTGGGGACTATGCCAGATTAGCCTAAGGACATCATGATATCCGTAAGAACAACATGCTTTTGTCCCTGAGCATTAGATATCTATTTCTTTTTTTTTCTCATTTTCTCCTTATTCTTTCACAAACACACACCCGGGCTTAAGAAAAAGAGAATGGCAATTTCAAGGGTTTTGTTGGAGATTCAAACCTATTAATCCAAACATGATTCAAGATCATCACCTACATCTTCTTCATTTATATTCATCATCTTTTACCTCCATTTCCACCATTGGTGCTGAAAAGGGGAAAGCTAGAGCATGAGGTCCATCCACTAATTCTTCTCCATGGAGCTTCAAGCTTGGTTCAATGCATCATATGAGGTGGGAACAATAACATTTAACTTGTTTTATAAACTATTATGTGTTGCATTTAGATTTTCACACCAATTGGGGGTTTTGGTACAAAACATAGGGTTTCATGTTTGCACTTGGATTTGAGTTGTTTAACCTTGAATTAATGATAGAGATTGGCTAAATAATACTAAATATACTTGATTATGGAAAGAAATACACGTATATGATGATAATCTTAAGTGTTGATATAAAACCCCCATAAGACGTATACTAAAATTCGCTAACTTTTGAAATGCATGTGTAAATGCTATTGTTCAACTATATATTTTATATATTCATTGTAATTACACCCTATATAACTTATATGCTTGAATTAGTGGGGTGTAGGGTGCCATACTGTTAAGTTAGTCAGAGGAGACCAGCGCACCGTAACTATACTGTACATGTGAAAAACCTTGAGACTAGTACATGGCTTGCTAGTACGCTATTGTAGTATGTAATACACATATATAGCCTTAGATATAAACATAAAACACATGGTGTGGTGACGAGGATTAAGAGTCGGGTTATCATCCTTCTAGTTACAAACATAATTGAGAAAATGGCATGTTATTCACATATGGAACTTGGAACCATATAAGGGATATGCTAGGCTTCCGATACGTAATTAGAAGTGCGGATACGTTAACATTAGATGGCCCGGATATGTTAAGAAGTGCGGTAATGATTAACTTATAGTTGAATCACACGATTTACACTACTGGGTCTTGTAATGCACATGGGACGTGGTGACGTCAATACGATGAATAATTAAACTTGCATGGCCTCAGTTATGCTTATAAAGTACATTCTTAAATGGGAGGAATCAATAATAAGTTTATTGACCACAAAACTTGATTATTGATATTATGATAAAGCTAAAGAAAAGAATTACATTGTTCATGCCATGTGATTGACATATTTATCTCCTTATGCTGATTTCTATATGTGTGATGGATTGTGTGTGCTTGCGATACATATATATATATATCAATGATGAATGAATATATTGATGTTAATGCCATCGCATGTGCTAGAATGATATTGATAATGATGTTGTAACATCTGTGTTGTACATACATGTTTTTGATTGATATTATGGCCAATTATATATGTGGAGATTGATTGTAAGGTTGTAGCCTTACTAAGGAGGGTTGTAGCCCTACCATTGAGTGCGGTTGTAGCCGCTATGATTGAGTACCGGTACAAATTATTGGTTGGAGCCCCAACTAATTTAGGGTTGGAGCCCTGTGAGATACTAGGGTTGTAGCCCTATACTGTGTGGTTGTAGCCGCCTATTTGTGTTATCATATTGATGTATATTGCCTTCTCGAGGATGAGTATTCGTAGTCCTGTGTTTACTAGCTTTCCTGGCTTGCAGATTAGTTCACGTGGCTCTATCAACGAGACTGTGTGTTCCGAGAAGTAGCACTACACCAAAATAGCCGAATTGTCACGGTTATAAACCGTGACAAAATGAACTTATCACGGTTTATAACCGTGATAAAAATGGCAGTGACAAAGACACATTGTCACGATTATTAACCGTAACAAAACCACATTGCCACGGTTTTATAAATAAGGTTTAAAGAGCTATAAATGGACGATTTTTTCTCGGTCCAGGACTGAGATAGCATTATGCTACTTGTCACGGTTACAAACTGTGACATGTATCACTTTTCATGTCTCAATTTACAGTAAACTTATCACGGTTCAAAACCGAGAAAATATTTTGTTGTGTGACTTTTTTTGTCTCGGTTTTTAACCGTAACAATATTTTTCATAATTTTAAAAAAAATATAAAAATTCAAATTCCAAATTTTATTATTTCCCTGCTATAATAAAAAATTTCTCAGCAACAATATTAAATTTGCTAGAGAATTAATTGTATTATTTGAATCAATCTTATATATATTACAAATATATATCAATCTAATTCAATATTCAATTGCACCTAAAAGTGCAACCACAAACGAGTACACATAAGATTTCTCAATCCGAAGCTATGAATGACCCAAATTGCAAACGAGTACACACATTCATGTAGACAGTAGGCGTTTGCAAATTGCAATCTTTTTGTATTTCTATTAACACAATTACAAGAAGTTAAATCTTCAGTATCATGAAGCTCACATGCTCTGTAACGTTTGATTATGTTTCCAAGCTCAAAGGAATAATACCAGAAGACAAGTTTGCTTTAAGTGCCTAGTTAAAATTAAAATATAAATTTAGCTAACACAATACAGTATCATGAAATTCAGATGCTCTGTAACTTTTGATTATGCTCCCAAGCTCAAAGGAATAGTACCAGAAGACAAGTTTGCTTCAAGTGCCTAGTTAAAATTAAAATATACATTCAGAGAACACAATACAAAACATTTTAAAAACAATTACATGTCCACTTTTAAATTTACTGTAACTTTTGAAAAATTTGACTATGATATTACAAACTATAAATTTTAATTATCCAACTGTACAAAATGAAAATGGAAAACCATAACCGAAGACTTACAAGTAAGTGAGAGTGGTAATATTTCCCAATTCCTTTGGATCCCCTGACAAGCAGTTCACAAAAATAGAGTTGCATCATAAATTTGGTTGTTAATTTTAAGGAAGGAGATACATAAAAATAATATAATTAGCATCATCAAACTAATATAAGCGAAATCAAGCAAAGCTTTTATAGAGTCTAGGAAAAAAAAAAACCACAACAACTAAACCTCTAGAACTAATTTGTTTGATGATTAAGCAAATTCATATGATTTTACTCACTTTTCCTGGAAAGGAAAAAAAAGAGAGTTTTGGTAGAAGATATTAATTAACTAGTTAAGTTTAACCATATAAAATAAAGATAAAATAATCATTAGAAATTTAACATTAAAATTAACTTAATCAATTAAAATCCACTTAAATTTGGAAGTTCTAAGCTGAAGCGATATTTTTATATATACTAATCTCCTCAAATTGACAAGCAGCTTAAAACATTCAACTGAGAATTCATCTACTTCATAAAATCTTCCATTCCTAAATTCAAAGGTCCTAAAATGCAACTTAGGTAAATGTGAAATTGGAGGAGGAAAATCATAAACACAACTATTAATTCTAGTTATTTTTCAACTATGTGTAACAGTTATGCTAAGTGGGTATATCGAAAAGGTAATGCGGAACTTTTGTCCAATCAATTTCAAGGAATTGATCACATAAATATCTCAAAAATAATTTCTAAAATATAACTTTAGACCAATCAATTTCTATTAATCAATCAACTAAACATCCCACTTCATAAAATATTCTCAAAATTAAAGGCAAAAAATTACTACCTGAGACTAGCAATGTGAAACGTGGTTGTGTGCAATGGAGCTTTTATCGAGATTTAGTGTAAGATCTAACAATTGTGATAGTGGGAATCATGTGATTATGAAAACTTACATAATGCAAAAACATAAGATGTCTATGTGTTACAGTAAACCAAGCATAGTTGTAATGGTGAAGGGTTCATTGAAAATAGTAAATTATACGACATG
Organism: Lonicera japonica; assembly: GCA_021464415.1. Lineage (NCBI taxonomy): Eukaryota > Viridiplantae > Streptophyta > Magnoliopsida > Dipsacales > Caprifoliaceae > Lonicera > Lonicera japonica. The sequence continues at coordinate 110,650 of JAKCWG010000520.1, forward strand.
GAATTTCCATGTTTCGTAAAAGAACATGAATTCCAGCGGTGGACATAGATCTTAAAAGGTATCCTAGAGTACCAATAAAGAAAAATAGCAAGCCGAGAGTCCATACAAAGTAAAGAAGCCCCCTATCCTATAATCAATCTAATTGACTTTCCCTTATAAGTATAAACTTGAAAAAAGCCCATCACATAACCTATAATACACAAAGAATGGAAATAAAGAAATTTATGACGTACAAGAGACATTTCTCATCTCGAAAGTCCTCCCCAAAGTACTGCACAAGGGTTGAAGCTCGACAACTAGTGGTACGCATTCCGTATCTGCAATGGATTGAAAATATGCATGTGATAGCATGTAGAAACATGGAGAGTATAAATAAATAATTCGATGTAACATGAAGTAGTGAGATAACATCCTATATGCTTGCTTTGTCTGTTCTTCACTTCTTTGACTTAGCAAGAGTGTTGGTATTTTAGATAGGTTTGTATATAGAACTGCTTGATAAACAAAATAAAAATCAAGTTTGAAAACAATTCCCACTATTGAAAACATAATTTTTTTTTAAATCCAGGGAGATATAAGCTGCAGAAAGGATTATGAGCTAGAAGAACTATAGGAAAATATGTATTTTATATATACAGGGTCATGTTAATGTGCTCCCTAAAGGCACATGTTAAAAACCCATTTATAGAAAGAATAACGCTTCAATACATATTAAACAACAGGCCCTGATGTTCACATTATTCATAGTATGCTTAACATTTCCCTTAAGGCACAAGTTAATATTTTTCACATATGTATGCATATATACATATATATATATATATATATATAGAGTCCGGATCTCATGCGGACCACTATTCACGGACCGTCCGTACGGACTGGCCCGTTTGGCACGCTTTCCGATGGAATTTTTTGATGAAATTTTGTGGGGATGTTTTTCATCGTGTGTAGAACATATCCACCAAATTTCATCAAAAAATTCAACCGGGAAGTAGGTTAACTACATGATTGAAAAATATTGGATTTTATATATCTATTTCTGGACCAGTATTTTTCAATCATATAGTTAACCTACTTCCCGGTTGAATTTTTTGATGAAATTTGGTGGAGATGTTCTACACACGATGAAGAACATCCCCACAAAATTTCATCAAAAAAATCCATCGGGAAGCGTGCCAAACGGGCCAGTCCGTACGGACGGTCCGTGAATAGTGGTCCGCATGAGATATTTGCCCTATATATATATATATATATCCAATACTGATAAAAAAATGTGTAGAAAACTTTGCATTCTTCAAGAATGTGAAGAGTGCAGCATAAAGTAACCTAAAAATGTACTTACTATAATTTGACAATTTTCGATCCCTTCCAGCTCGGCATGTTTCTTGGTAGTATGCTTCCAAACTCTGTAAACAAAACTAAATAATCAATCTGGAATTCATGTAAAATAACAGTCATGAAAAGTATACTACAAATGGAAGGGTAGATTACAAATAAATAAACTAGTTTTGCAACTTGTGCAATGCTTCAGCCAAACTAGAAATCCTTTGCAGAAAACATAAATTAGGAACATAATTATTGTAGCTAAGAAGAAAATGTTATATGTAGAGAATTGAGGTTTAGAACAACTTCCTAGGAAGTAAAGAAACTCGTTTACAAGTGTTTTCGATTACTTACTGAGAAGAAAATATGAAAACTAAGTGTCGAAGCAAAAATGCATAACTAAAATTCAATGATATAATGATGAAAAGAATTTAAATTTACCTCATCAGATTGGAATTTCGAACCAGAACTTGAACGCTATTCTCATAAGACGTAATTTACGCTTGCAGCTAAATTTATAGTGAGACATAAAACATCGAACGTGGCTATTATAAAAAAACTAGACCAGTTACTTTTGTATAGTAATTTAATTCCAGTTTAAGAAAAAAAAATACCTTACGCAGAAGTACATCACTTGAAAAGCACTTGGAGTAATAACTACAATAAAAACATAAACAGAACAAAAAATTGCAGTTCAGTTATACTTGAAGTCACATAAAGAAAACAATAAACCTTGATAGTATTAATGAGTACCTGAGAAGCCTCTGGTCCTCCCCAACATTGACTTCCTCCCTCCTCCTTTACCCGGGCTTGGGACAGGCAATGCAAAAATACTTTTTGCACTGGCGGAGTTAAAAAAGTTTTTTGATGTCGCCCCTTTGTTGATCGAAAAGGATAAAGCAAGAAAAATATAAGCATATGCAAAGGATATATATACTCCATAAAATTAAACAAAGGTCTAAACACAAGTATCACACTTACTTCAAAATGCCATAAAACATGCCTATGTTTCCTAAAAGACAAACAAAAAATATATTTACCATGCTTACTCCAAAAGAGAAGCATACTTCAAAAGTTAAGCAACAAAAACTATGGAATCCTACTTTATAAATTCCAAATCTCCTCCACAGTCTCTTCCACAAGATGTTTAGGCCACACCACATAACCCCCTACAGTTTCTGCAATAGTGTCAACTCCCCTTTGAGTCCCTTGCCACAAAGGCTCATCCTCCATACCCGGCATGCATTTGATAACATTAAATTTAGCTTCGTAAGGTAGCATTGGACGGTTGTGCACTATAGCTCGATCCATCCGGTGTTTTCACAATCATCCCCATTGCAATAGCTTTTCTACCGTCGATTGAGGACATTAGCTTGTAACACTTTGAAGCTCTGGATGAAGGTGTACTTGGGCTATGGGCAATTGTTTTCTCGGAGCAAATAACTTAATCACGCGACCCTCCACTTTCATGAGGGCTTGTAGAAGCTTTTTTACTCTAAAATGTATAAAATTATAAGCATCATTATTAAATAATAAAAATGAAAAAACATTGTCATTAATTGATATTGACTTGAATATATACTTATATATACCTGAATATATTTCATGATATGGTTCATATATGTTTTTATGCCACCCATCATATCATAATTTGTCTGTACTTGAGCTTGTACCTTTTGAAGCTCATTGCGGATCGGTAAAGTAGCTTTTAACTTTGTTCTGGCTACTGTGCTGCCTACACCATGGGTACGGCCTCTTTTATCCTTTCCAAAATGTTGAGTCAAGGCATCCGTTTCCAAAGAGCACTTACTAGATTCATCTTGGCTATTTCTGATTTCATTAATTTTTTCCTGCACATGTATAGTATAAGTAGTTTGTTCATATATATAATAACTACAAATTTTCACTCACCAAATCAGAAATAGCACCGGGATGGAATTCCTTCGTCTTCGGGTTTCTACGAGCATCCACGTACAATTCCACATAGTCCGGCTTATGTTTCTCCTATACATTATCAAGTTATTAATGAAAACATTGATAGATTTATTTAAATTAATGAATATATATATATATAAATATCTAAGTTAGTTTATACCGGCCAATTCGCTTCCTTTTGAGCATAAGAGGTTCTGCCAAGATAATGTGCATCTGTCTTTTTACTCCGATTTACTTTAGCTTTTGACCTTTGAGCAAGCTTTTGTGGGGTAGCCTCACGCTCAATAAATGTGTTCCATGCATTCAATGAAACTAGCACACCTTCGGGCACTTTATCTTTTAGTGTCAAGATTGATTCCCTAGTATTTTCTGTGAAATGTTTATTTCTTATATTCTTTTTCCACGATTTCCACTGAGTTCCCATTTGTTCTAATACGTTATCTCTCACCTCGGGGGGGACACCCCACTCCTTCTGAAATGGCATATAAAAGGCATAAGAAGCAATTCAAATATCAAAGTATGTGAACTGGTGTAATTAGGTGGAAAATCCTTACTAATGAAGTGACGTAATTAAGTGTAAAATGCTGTTATTTGTTTTTTTTTTTTTGCTGTAGTTTCTAGTAGATTTAAGCCTATTTCTGATGCAATATGCAAATTTTGGCTTAAATTCTACATGTTAATGCATGCATTAGTTCATTTTGAAAAATTCATTTAACTGCTTACATTCTAGTTGAATATAATAATATATATTTATTAAGCAAAAGTTGCCTGGTGTGTAGTCTCAAGTAGTAAATCTTAGTAGGGGTTATATCTCATGCTATATTTATACTATCTTAATGCAAATAGCTGTTTTTGGTTTTAAATTATATATATATATATATATATATGTTATATCAATTATAAAACTGACAGCTTCCCCTTTTTCTCTAAAATCACAATGGTAATTCATGTGACATGATATGAGGCAAGCGTTTTTGTAAATTTTTATTGAAAATGTAGCAAATGGTAAAGATAACCTGAAGTATTCTAAACACGTCATCCTTCTTCTCCACGTGAACGTGCCTCCAATCATCATAAATGAGTCCCACATGTGTTTTTGCCAGTTCCAAACAGCGATTCATGAATCCATTCTTGCCGTCTATAATTTGACCATTCAAGTTAAAGACAACCTTTGGTTTCTGGTTTTCAACTCTAGTAGATGACGATGGCTGGGACTCCAATTCGTCAGCTCCAGAAGTTGACATAGCCTACATTTATGTAAACAAACGTGTCAATAAGAGACAAACATTATGTGTAATTATTGAATATAATATATGTCAATAAGACAAAAAAAAGATCATGAATTCACCCAAGCTTATATTGTACACATACCTGCTCAACTTTTTTTGAATGTGTTGCTAAGTCACGCTTGACAAGCCAACCATATTTTTAATCTTTTATTAAAGTTTATATAAACAAAGCAAGCAACATTAATATAACAAAAGATTTCTTATACACTGAAGTGCTACATAAACAAAATGAGAAATTCACCATCTAGACATAAATAAACAAAATATATAAGAAAGTTAACATCTAGCTTATGCACTTTGAAAGCTTTAATAAAAGACATTAAAATGACAAAAAAGTTAATCATCTAATCTATCCAGAAACAAACGTAAATTTGGATTATCATCTAAAGCTGATTGAAAAATAGTAGGGGCCTCCAAGTCTTCTTCTATTGACGTAGTTATACGTCTTGGTGAATTTAGCACAACGGACCACTGCTCATTATTAATTGGCTTGGAGTAAAACACTTGCTTCAGATTTTGAAATGCACAAACAAACGGTTCATCATTCATATGGTCTTTACTTTTCAATTTGGTTAGATCTACCAACACCAAGTTTGTTACGGGGTCAATATTATGGGCACTCTTGTCCTCCATCCTCACACAATCACAATAAAAAACAGTCTCTTTGAAATCTGTATAATCTAACACAAGGATTTGTTGGATAATCCCATAATACGTCATCTCAACTTCGACCATATTTTTGTCTTTTCTACTAGACCTGCAGTAAGTCATCGCTTTCATTGAAATACCACTGTTTTGTTTTCCAACTAATTTTTTCTCATGTTTTTTGGGGGAGAATACAAAGCCATTAACTTGGTATTTTTCGAACTCTTGTGCATAAAAACTGGGACCGTTGGCTAGACGAGCAAGCTTTGAATTCACATCACCAGCTTTTAACAATTGAAAATATAAGAAAACACTAATTGAGATAAATTATATTCATGACGTAACTTTAAGAAACAATGTTGACGTAACTTTTAGAAGATTATTGATGTTAAAATTACCTCATCAGTAAGCCAACGCCTAAAATCACCATCTCTAGTGGCAACCACCTTTTGCTTATTACCACGTTCAAAGCGATTGTATTTCCTATCAAACACCATAAATAGGGGTGACAAAAAAGACTTAATTTAAGAAATTAAAGTTAAAAACATAATTTTTATTATTACTTACTCTCTCCAATTATTTACACCCTCGTGTGTTCCAAGAACATAGCGAGTTGCTTGTTCATATTGTATGGCTGTTAGTGTAACTCGCTTGCCCTTGCCGAGTGCCTTATCATCTGCAAACTCGTCGGATTCATCAATAAAACGCTCACGTCTAGGATTATGACTTCCAATTCCAGGGTTAGGCATGTACTCCCTTGCGTACAATGACGCTTCTTCAGTAATATATGACTCCGCAATGGACCCTTCAATGTATCTAGTATTCTTCACGTAATCCTTAAATGTTTTCATTAGCCTACAGAATAGTGGTATTATTAATTTGTAGTACGCTTATATAGTTACTAACTTAAAACATACATGTGTATATAAAAATAAGTACCATAGTATACCTTTCAAAAGGATACATCCATCTATATCGAACTGGGCCGCATAATAATGCTTCATCACACAAATAGACTAAAAGGTGGATACTTATGTCAAAGAATGTAGGGGGGAAATATTTCTCCAATACGCAAATTGCCTCAGCTACAGATGCTTTTGCAGCCATGATGTACTTCCTATTCATAACATTTTCATATAATAAGGTAAAGCATAGGCTTATTTGCATTATAGCCCTTCATAGATCCTTGTGTTTAGAGAAACAATGGTTAAACAATAAAGGGGCCAGTTGCATAACCACGTGCCAATCATGAGACTTGCATTGTTTCAGGTCATGTGTAGCATAGCTCACAATCCTACGCAAATTGGACGAAAAATTGGAAGGGACTTTCAATTCATTCAATGCATCAAGGAATATCTTTCTTTCATCAGTACTCAGAGTAAATACACCAACAGGCATTATAGTTTTCCCAGTTTCAAAATCTTCTCTGACCCATAATCCTTTTTTAGTATTCATTGCTTGGAGATCTTGTCGTGCCTTTTCATTATCTTTCGAATGATTTCCATCTAGGCACGTGCCTACAAGGTGTTCGATGATATTCTTCTCTGCATGCATGACATCTATTATATGTCATACCGAATGTTCTTTCCAATAGGGTAAATCAAATAAAATTGACCTCCTACACCATGCATTCTTCTTATCGGCATCGTCTTCATTTCGTTTACGCTTCTGACGAACAAACTTCGGGTGTTTCCCTTTAAAATTATTATTACAGTTCATTGCCTTGTTTTCAATTTGAGCACCAGAAAGCCTTCTTGGAGGACCCCTCATTTCGATACCATTCGAAAGAAAATTGTGTTTGTCTAACCTGAATTTGTGATCATGAGGCAAAAACCTTCGATGAGTGTGATAACATATTTTTCTACTCTTATCTAACCATTCAGATCCCGTTTCCTCTCCAGAAATCGGGCAACCAAAGTACCCATGGACAGTACAACCAGATAAAGTACCATATGCAGGAAAATCGTGGATTGCCCATAGTAACATAGCTTTCAATGTGAACTCTTCTTGTTTATTTGAGTCAAATGCCTTAATACCTTCAACCCATAACTCATTAAGTTCGTCAATTAATATAGCGAGGAATACATCAATATCATTACTTGGCGCCTTTGGTCCAGGTATCAATAAGGACAATATCGAGAACTCCTTTCTCATGCACAAAGAAGGAGGAAGATTGTAGGGCACCAAAATGACCGGCCAAATACTCTGGTTTGTGTTCAAATTACCAAAGGGATTAAACCCGTCTGTTGATATTCCTAAACGAACATTGCGAGTTTCTTTAGCAAAGTCAGGGTACATAACGTTTGCAGATTTCCAAATGGTTGAATCAAAGGGATGGCGCATTAAATCGTCACACGTGTCGGCCCTAGCATGCCAAGTCATGGCCTCTGCTATCCAAGGTACAGCGAATGTTCTCCTTAAGCTTACACCAAGAGGAAAATATTTCAATACCTTCTGGGGTACCTTTGAAAATTTCTTAGTTTTGTCATCTGTACTTTTCTTTAACACATATCTAGGTTCTTGGCACACAGGACATTTCTCTTTAGCTCATGCTCCTTTCTATATAAAATGCAATCATACTTGCATGCATGAATGGATTTATACTTCATGCCTAAACCTTTCAGGCTTCTTTTCATGTCTGGATAGTTATTCGGCAATGTATTCTCTTTTGGCAACAAGTCCTTCACCCACACAAGGATTTCTGATACACTATTACCCGACAAACCAAAGCGACTTTTTAAATTATGCAAACCAACCATTGCGTACAAGGTTGTATGACTTTCATTGCAATTTGGGTACAAAGGGCGATCTATTTCTGCTTTTAATCGTATATAATCATTTTCTAGATTTACACTCTCATCAACATTAGCCCAAGGACCCCTATCATGATTTTGACTACATTCACCATTAAAATATTTGGAGCTTGGTCGGTTTCCAATGCATGAAATCCATATGTATCATTAATAAGGTCGTTTAACCTTGGATGTGACAAATGATCATTTTCTACTTGCACCCTTTCAATAGTCGACAAATGTTCAGGAATAAATGGAAATACCAAAGCACATAATCTTCTACAAACCCCCATTGAACCAAATGTAACTCAACAATTTTAAAATGCAAATATTTACCATTTCTGCAACGTTTACACGGACATGAGAACTCATCACTCTTTAAATTCTTTTTTGCATACTTCACAAATTCCTTAACGCCTTGCAAGTACACATCTCCAACCCTATTACATTCACCCATCAATTCTTTATAACGTGGGAAAACCATCACTACTTCTGCATAACCCAAAATAAAACGAATGCTTTATAATTTAGAGTGAATTTAGACTGCATTTGAAGCAAAATGGAGTTTCTGTAGTAAAAACTGCATCAAATTATAATGCTAATTACATCAGATTATACTGCAAACTGCATCAGATTGTAATGCAATATGCAATCCACTGGGCATGCAAATGACCAGCAAATTACCCAAGAATAGTATACGTAATGTGTTACCAGCAAACTAGCATAAGTATCAGCAAATTACCCAAAAATCAAATATAAATGCACTCTAAATATGTGGCAAATTCAAACTAAAAAGTGCAGTCAATACTCCATAGCAGAAAAAAATAAAAATAAAAAAATAAACTCATAATACAAAAGATGAGCACCAACACCCAGCTAGTTAAGGCCCTCAAAATAGCATAAAATATTTATCAAATAGAGCACTAATCAACGGCCAATTAACGCAATAAAAACCTGAACCTAATCAGCCTCACAACAACTCAACAATTAATTATAATAAACTCCTAATACAAAAGATGAGCACCAACACCCAGCTAGTTAAGGCCCTCAAAATAGCATAAAATATTTATCAAATAGAGAATTCATCAACGGCCAATTAACGCAATAAAAACCTGAACCTAATCAGCCTCACAACAACTCAACAATTAATTATAATTAGAGCAGCAAATATTAAAGCAATACTCTAAAAATATTTTGTAATTCAGCACCCCAAGGGAATGTATATGCATCCAACAATTACTTTGAAAAACAGAGCCTTGAGATTGCAACTTTTTTTTCAAATAAAGTCTCAACATAATTCATCTTGTTTTTTATTCTTAATCAATTTGAAACAAATTAAAGGGAGTATATCTTTCTTGATATACATTAACCAAAATTACGAAAATACATGTACGTCAAATTGATTAGCGCTTTAAAAAATATCTTCAATGCATTAAAAGGTGTCCAAAAATATGTACAGAAGTCTCTAAAGTTAATGTATTCATTCGGAGTATTAGTGTACTGATTCAAAATGCTAATAGGCTTTGCCTTAAGTTTATATATCATGAGTGATTATAGTGGGGTTCCCCATCAATAAGCAATCGGGTTCCCCATCCAATAAATACTCTGAAAAACATAGCCTTGAGATTACAACAATGTAGCATAGAAAAATAATAGCATTCTTTTAATCTTTCTGCCACATAAAGACAATAGCATAACAATCCTTAGACACATAATCTGGGAAAATAAACTAAAATGTAGTTAATCAACTACATTACAGACAAAAACAAAATGCACTAAAGAGTAGCCACTGAATATTCAATAAACCTTGTAACAGTCAGTTTGTGTCGGATCTTAACGAAAGCAGGTCATTTTTTACCCTAGACTTCAATAAGCTATCGGGTTAGTTTTTATTGAACTCATTTTAAACATGGTGACATAGCCCGATAGTACCCGTTAAGTGAAAAAAATTTCAAAAAAAGATCTCTAAAAAAAATTTCACATAAAACAAGATGAGTAAATAACTCCTTTTAGAGCATAAGAATGAATAACACCTTTTAGAGCATGACTCTGTACATCTATCCTAATTAATAGCTATTAGACCGAAACACTATTAGTATGGTGTTATTTACCATTTCAAACTAAAGTTTCTTATTTTCATGAAAGTAATGATTGAATAATTCTTTTTAGAGCATTAGAGAGAATAACTCTTTTTAGATATGACTTGTACATGTATCCTAATTAATAGTTAATTGACCAAATTAATAGATCCAAACATTATCAGTATGATGTTAATAGTCAAACACGTTATATGCAAGCTAGAATAGAATTTGTATGTATATGTTTAACCCCAAAAATTTAAAAATTTTACCTATAATAAAATTTTTTTAAGAGGGCAATAAAAGTATTACTCAAATTTTCAAAAATCTTGAGGGAGCGGGGTGGGGGGGTCCGTCACCCCCGTCCATCCACCACTGGCTCTTTAACATGAAACTAAAATCGCATTCACATTCACATATTAATTCGGGTAATTCAACAAACAGGTGGTGGGAAAAATGATAGTTTTGTTTTAAATGCTATGAAACTCAATAAAGGTATAGACCAAAAGCAAAAAGCAATGCCAAATATAATTTTACATGTTATATTCAAACTCACACGTTCCCA